>CM060131.1:8478702-8756202 GCA_030522415.1 Channallabes apus | reverse complement strand
ATTCCCATAAACACACTCCTAAACCTTATGAAAAGCCTTGACAGAAGAGTTGAAGCTGTTATGGCCGCAAAAGGTCGGGCCAACATCATATTAAACCCTTTGGATTAAGAATTGGACGTCACTCCAGTTCATATGCATGTGAAGACAGCCAAGGAATAATTTTGGCAATATATCGTAGCAGGAATATCAGTAGGTGTGGCCAAATCACAAGCACTATTTAGAACGCAAAAGAAGAACATAAGTGAAAGCTTAGGAACACCAGAAGGCAAGGACAGTAGAAACAACTGCGGTAGATGACCGAATTCTTTAACTGGTAAAGAAAAACTTAAACATTTCCTGGATATCTATCTTACATCAACAATTAAGAGAGACTTCTAGATTAATGCAGACTTTTTACCACTAATGTAGAAACAGGAAGATCAGACGAGAGTTTGCCAAAAGGAAAAAAAAATGGAAAAAGGGTTCAATTCTTGCACAACACCCTACGGACGGACAGATGAGAGAAAAATTGGCTGACCGGATTCATTCTGAAGTGCATTTGCTCAGATTCAGCCAAATGCTTTACAACACATTTTTTCTCCATACTACAGATGGACAATGACCTAAAGCATACTTTGAAAGACTTCCTTAAGTAAAAGAAGTGAAGTTTGTCTGAAAGGTCCGAGTCAGTCACCTGACCTGATTGCATTTTTCACTTGAAGACAAAGATCTCCAGGAAGAAGCAGGAACAGAGGACAGCTGTAGTTAAGGTCATCTATCATAATTTCACCAGGCGAGAAACCCACTGTCTGGTGATGTCTATAGGTTCCAGACTGCAGGCAGACATTTACTGCAAAGGATTTGCAATGAGGTATTTAAAAAAAATAAATAAGAACTTTTCGCATTGATGGTGTTCGAGCACTTGGGAAATACAGGGATTAGTGCATTAGTGTAGCAGGGGATTATATAGAGAAATAAAAGTAGTTTTTATTCTCATAACTTTGTTCTGTTATTCTGCACAATCAAAAGTCCTGGATTAAAAACAGCTGAATTAACTTTGCAGTTTGATGATCAGTTTACTTTGCTTTACACCAAGCACCGGATAGAAAAATCTGGTGTTCTGTAAAATGTCCCAACTCAGCACAACAGCTCTCCATTTACAATCCTTAGTGCTGAATAATTCAACGTTAACTAACAGAACATCATTTACTACCAAGCATTTTCCAGGAGACGACGATCCTGAAATCTAAAATTAGTGTGTGCTATTAAGCTATAAATAGTCTGGGTACTAAGACAAATGGTGCAGAGAAAAGCCGGTGTGTGTGTGTTCGTCCCTCTGCAGGGATCCTATAAGAATTTGTAACAAGCAGAACTGTGATAGGAAAGGATCACACTGATCATATCCATGCTGGTATGGTCATTGTGTGTTAGATTCCTTCTGCATTCCCACTGTCGGCTTAAATAAATCACACTCAGTCGGGCTCATGTGAACAATCATGAGGCAGATGCTTTCCAGGATTCGTTTCATATTGCAGCACCTTTCTCATTACATTCAGGAAATAAAACTTGAAATGTTTAAGGAATAGTTTGGCCAAAACATAAATACAAATACAACTACACATTTTCCCTTATGACAGATATAGCTGCCAAAATGTGTAGTGTAGAAAATGAAGAAAAAGAGAATAATTCAGTGTGCTTAAAAGTTCGGGTCAAAGCTCCTACTCGGGTCTGAATCCGGAGAGATGAAGCTTTGAGCTTTGAAATGTCTTCTTTTTGTCATTTTTTTTATAGATGTTAACCTAAACTGGACAACTAAACTGGCATTGTGGCTCTGGTCGAAAACTAAGAAGCTGAAGAAGGAGATCTGGAGTAAGTAAACAAAAATGTATATATAAATAGTGAGGAGAGGAAAAAAAGAAAAAAAGATCAGTTTCTCAAAAGGATTAAGGTCTTACATTTATTGTGACAGATCAGAAATTAAAGACACTGTTAAGCAAACTGACAATAATAAAATAAGGATTCTTAAAATCACCATTTGGTCTTGAACATACATGGTTTGGCTTTTTGCCTCACAGTGAAATAATAATAATAATAATAATAATAATGTCCAGTTTTCCGTCATGGCAGTAAATCCAGTGTTTTGTCTCCTATGTCTCGCTTACGTTAAGACAGTATGGAATGTTGTAACCTTTAAAGGAAAAAAAAAAAGTTGGCAAAAAACAAAAAGCTACCAGTTTAACATTTGTCAAACTTCATATATTAATACACATACGATTCACTTTAATACACGTCACTTGACTTTGTGATAACTACATGCAGACTTGTGTGTATGGCTTCTGACAGACTGGTAGCTACAAGTTTTTATCACTCGTTTGCTGGATCATCACTGTAGCCTGACTTGTCTGAGAGGTACGCTGTATTTCTGCCCAACCTGATCCTTGTTTGTTTTAAGATGTGCAAGTGTGCAAGGACTAAACAGCTAAAAACCCCAAAAATGAAACAAAACAAAACAAAGGTCCAACGTGTGGCGTGACAGTAACACCGAGGATCACAGTGGTGTGCAGTAAGAGTCATACTAGACTTAACAACTTGTGCATGAAGCAAATGTGTATAAAAGATGCAAACAAATACTGATTAAAGCTAGGAATAATTTCTTGCCAGGAGTTCCACCTGGTCCTTCATACAGTAATTAATGTAGCCCCGGTAGACGAGTCCCCGTCAGACTCCTCCTCTAGATTAACTTAAAGCAGTGTTAGAGTTTAGGCCTCATAATCGACAGGCCATCGGTCGCTGCCGTCTGGAAGTTAAAAAAGCAGGAAAATCGCTCCTGCGGCCCTTTAGTCCTCGTCGTCCTCGCTGATGCCGTGTGTATCGCTGTAGTGAGGAGGTAAGAGGGACGGAGGGGCCTTGGTGAAGAAAGGAAGACGGAAGGTAGGAGAAGGAGAGAGTTCTTCTCGTGAAGGGCTGCTGTTGGGGCTTTGTCTGGGGCTGATGGCCTGCAGCATGCGTCCTTTGCCTTCTTTCAGCATGTGCTTCTGAAAAACAGCGCGAGCGATACGAGAATTCAGGGAACATCTCATCAACATTCAAGACTTTTGTCCACCATGTCCACACGTCGCTGGATAATTTCATATTTTAAAATAATTCTGTCCACCTATGTTTAAAAAATATCTTTGTCCACATGAAAACGCGAAACACCCTGGTAAGTGCTGTTAGAAGCCACCCTACGCAACAGGGGCCAATCAGAAGCCTAGATAAAACATCATTACCGGCCCGGCCGTCCAGGACGTCCAACAGGGTCTCGTCTAAAACCGCTGTCGCTGTATGTGTCGTCAGAGTTTTGTATGTAGCAGCAGTGAGCTTGGTAGTACATTCAGACACGTCTGTTCGTTAACGTGATGTGTGAATAATGTACACACAAAGTCCAGTAAACAACGGTAACACAGTCACTAGTTTACTGTAAAAGTTCACTATTAGACAAAATATCTTCGTAAACAATGCTGACGTCAAATCAAGGAGACTAGCACACAGACAATGACATCATCGGCGCACAAGGTGACGCTCCAACAAGCCAAAATCTCTGATAAAAATGATCAGATAAAAAATCTCCATTTTTAAAAATACACAGCTACGTGTGGACATGGCCTTAAACGGCACCTTTTAGTCACACGCGTTTCTCGTGTGCGTGTACAGTATATAAAACACATTCAATCCTTTTTTAATAGTTTATCCACGGCTGTGCTTGAAGACGCCGTTCAGATTTTCTGCCTGGTTTCACTTTATTGCAGGCCTCCTTTGGCACGACTCCTGGGCAGCATGTTCATGTTTCCTGCTTTCTGACCGGCTACAAAACAGCACTTCCACAAAGGGACATGGGGGGGGGGGGCAGTAGGTATGTACTGTAGGAGAAAGGGAGGCCAAAATACTGTACATGATCTGACTGATATTTCAGCTGAAACATTAATAGACAATTTTGAGACTCCAACTCTTAACTTATTTAAAAAGGAGAACAATATTGAACAATTCTTATAAGTGTAAAAGTATCAGATTTTTTAAAATCAAAATTGTTCTTTAACAGCAAAGTTTAAAACATAAGTTATACTAGGGGTATAATTTGGGTCGATGCAATAACAGGAAACAAATGAAATCTGAATCAATGCAAAAATAGACTACAGGGGGGGAAATATTAAATGGTATCATAAAAATAAGTAAGCTGATGTGTAAATAATTTAACAGGCATCATCAAGATCCGTCAATTAAAGGTTGGGCTACGAATAGTATTTTATTGTGGCAGATTCAGTGGCGTCATCAGATATCTTATCGGTGCTTGCATCATGCGGAGGTTTACAACCTTTTCAATGCTACTGGTTTTATGAGTCAAGTAATACAATGTTGAGTAATTCATTTTTTGGGACGCTTTCCAAGCACACAGATCATCATGCTGAATGTCCTGGTGTAGGAGACTCTTGCTGACTGTTTAAGCACACCAGTCGTCCAACAGGTCAGAGTCTGTTTATGTAGCTCAAGTAAAAATTTGTCTGAGGTTCTCAAGTAAAAGGCGCCGTGTGTTATTAAAGTAACCACTGGTCTAAACTGACAAAAAGGTTTTAAACGCCCTCTAGTGGCTACATGCTGTACAGTTTTACCCCGATAACATTCACATTGGTGAACAGACACAGCATCAGTATGTAACTCCAAATGATTTACCCAATATTTTATGGATTTGTTTAGATTAATATCAATCCCGATATTTAGTTATCCTTTACTATATACTTTAAATTACTTAATTTACCCTCACAGGGAAATACATTAGGATTAAATTGTCCAATATGCAAGGCAAGCAATAAATATGTAGTGTAGAGATTTTTTTTTCGTCATTTCCTCAAAAAAAAAAAAAAAAACCCTCTAGATAAACGATTGACTTTTTAAAGCCTCACCAGTGCCCCATCTGGCCCAAACATCTGCAGGAAGTTGCCGATGAATTCACGTGATTTCTCCTCCCACTTCTGGATCAGGTCGATGCTCTTCTCCTCCACCCTCTGCACAAACTCTTTACTCTTCTCCTCCACGTCCCGTACCTTCTGCTTCACCTTATCCACGCTCTCCTGAAGGTGGTACTTCTTTTCCTGCAAACATCACACTGTTTTCTGCACAAAGTCTCATTCCAGTTGTTTACTCACAATATTCATTCCAGAGGAAGGAATGAACCGATGGTTGGAACTGGGCGACATTAAAATACAGTCTATCAGCCAATCGGTGGCCATAATAGTACTGAAGAAGTGAGAAAGCAACGTTGCCACGTCAGAGCTTCTGGGTTTGGGTCTATGGCCTGTTTGGACTGGCTGTTATACCCGCTGGATGCTGTTAAAGATCCTGGTTTCACTCACATTGATAAAGCTGACATTAAGCTCCTTCGCGGTGTAGCCTCTCTGCAGATTGCGTCGCACGTAAACATCGTAGTCACGCACGATTCGTGTGATGATGTCAGAGGTGGAAATGCCCTCCGTCCTTTGTGTGGGAGCAAACATGCCTGGAAATAATACCAGCAATTTTAAGTCAATAAACAAAAGCATACAGAACATACAGTATTTATAATGAGATATAAATACAGATTGCACTTCATTGTACTAAATATTCAGCTTGTCACCTACCAGCCTCCTTTATGTGCTTGTAAACGTCATCGCTCTCGGCTGAACAGTACGGGATGTCATCGTGGGCAACAAAGTCAATCTGCATTAATAAGGGATTTTTTTTTACACTACATTGTGCACAATTTCCTAAATATTTACCAAATGCGATAGAAGCCAGATAATCCTTTAAATGGTCACGTACTCGGTGTTTGCTCAGGAACTCTGGCGTCAGCGTCCACGGAGCGTCCCTGACCACCTCGTCCACGTAGCGACAGTGACTCACCGCGTCGTAGCGCTCGTCGTCGTTCATGACAGTGAAGCCTTTTAGCTTGTGCGTCAAAGTGTCGCTGCAAACTGTGAAAGAAGCAAAGTTATAGACATGTAATCATTTTTCATAATAAAAGGTTATCCAGCTGGGAATTGAAGCACTCCAGCAAAAAGTAAAGTGATGAAATATGACAGTTACTGTACTCTTGTGGTACTTGTGTATTTTTATAAAATGTGGAGTCTTTTAAGACAAAGTGTAGTTTCAAGCTGCTTACCACCTACGATGAGATGAGTGTTGGGAAAAAGACATTTAGCCTGCATCAGCGCTCTGGCGTGTCCAGAATGAAACATGTCAAAAATCCCGTCAGCGTACACGCGTACTGCACGGTCCACTACAATAGAAACAGGAAAAAAATTCTTCACTAAATGTGTCACTTACAGATCCTTTTATTTCTAAGGTATAAAAATACACAGTGCAGTACATCTGACGCTAAAACTCTTTATGACTCCTTTAACTCTGGATAAGGACCAACACTGAACCAGCTGACTTGATTGTGGAGGATTCTTGGTACAAAAGTGACACTCAACACCGATGTGCTGAAAATCATCTGCTGTACAAATAAAATCTGATTAGCACTGGTCCTGTGCAGGTGGCTTTCAAATGATGGACGGGGTAAAGGGAACTAATGGCCAGCTGCAGTCCATATTTGTATATATCCAAGTGTGCTAGATAATGTAGGTGTGTTTAATTAACAATCCCAGCACAGTCATTTTTTTTACTACTACATTAACTACATGTTAAGTTTTTTTATACATAAAAGAGACAGAAGGAAAGAGATACGGCGTGCAAGCACCTTGTGTGCCACAGCGGGCTTCTTCAAGGCTAACACGTGTGTATGGAGTGGATATAACCGCCAGCTGATCAGAAAATGGGGCAGGTTCTGTCAGGGTCTAGAATGAAATACACACAAAAACAAAACAGTGAACTCATTTTCAAGATGTCCTATGACATCACTCATCATCAGTGTTTGTACCCCCACAGCTTTCTATTATTGGTTTTAAACTTGCTTCCTGACAATATGTACAGTGGGGCAAAAAAGTATTGAGTCAGCGACCAATTGTGCAAAGATGAGAGATGCCTGTAATTTTCATCATAGGTATACCTCAACTATGAGAGACAATAAGAACAGGCCTCTCTCATCTGTTTAAGTGGGAGAACGTGCACAATTGGTGGCTGACTAAATACTTTTTTGCCCCAGTGTATGTAATAAAAGCAATTTATTCCAAATGTAACCATTTCCTTTGTGGTTATTTCCAGATTCACTTCAACTGCTTCATTTTGTCCTGTTCTTTGAGAGAAAAGACGCTTAAATATTTTCTAAACACAAATACAAGGGCCGTTCAAGTCAAACCGGGACTTGTGAGGAATGAAGGTGTAAAACCCATTGACCTTTACAGAAGTCTCATCAGTATGGTTAATGAGATTTTTAGCCCCAATAAAACATTTGAAAGCTGCCTGTGAAAATTCAGCGAGTGGAACACATGATCCTTGAAAACCGATAAATAACCTGTGGAATTGACCCATCTGTCTGTGGGAGGACAATCATTAATCAGCACCACCTGCATATTGCAGGAACCCATCTAGAGTCCTGACTTCACGCCAAGCCATTTTCACATGTTTGGGCTGTTAAAGAAGTTCCTGGGAGGCCAGCATTTCAGGCAGTCTATTCATGGCTCCGCTGTACTGAAAAAACTTTTTATCTTGATGGTATCCAAGCACTAGTGAAACGCTGGGATAAGTGCATTAGTGTAGAAGGGTATTATATCAGAGGAATAAACATAGTTTTTTATCTCTCATATCTGATGGAAAGTCCTGGTTTGACTTGAACACGTCTCGTAGTTCGACTGTAGTGCTGTGACCAAAACCGACAACTTTCTACACTAATTCACTTTATGAAGAAAAGAGGGGAATAAAAACACAGCAGAACTCTATGATAAGAGTTGATCTAAGTTATGATTTCAGACGTCTGCCCTCACCGAAGTCCTCCGTGGGATTTTTCCACCTCGGTCATCCTTGTTCGTATCTCCGTTTGGTCCCTCTCGCCTTCTCTTCCTCGTAAGTGCTGAACTGTGCGCCTCCATGACCTAAATATGGTAAAGTTTGATCACTTTGCTCAGCAGTGCACACGCTACATCATATTGTACATCATACATCACGCTATATCATTGCGTCAGTGAAGGTTGACTAATATCTCAAACACTAATAAAGATCCTGAAAGAGAGGACACGAGCACCGCTCCTCAACTTCCTCATGTGAAGGTTGTTCGTGGTAAACCTCTGAACTAAGTAAAAATGGAATTAATTAATTAAATAAATAAAAACACAGAATATAATTCCTTTCCTTTAAATACAAGCTGTGTAACCAAAGTAGAACCAACTTAACCTTACAGGAAAGTTTATTAATATGAAAGCCAAAACTACACTGGTCTACTGAACAGCTGAGTAACTAACAGCACCTGGACTGTGGAGTGAATTCACTAGCAGTACATAAATATTAATTTATACACTTTGTACTGTGTAAAAGTAAGTAAACACTTATAGTTTTATTACTGTTACTGACCCTGTTCAGAAGAGTTTAGTCGAAGAAGTGTCGCCTAGCCGCTGCAAACCGTTGACGTGAGTGTGTGTGTGTGTGTGTGACCGCAAAGGAAACTAACTACATTTATTTTATTTAACATTCACAACAACAAACCGCTGTTTTCGTTTCTTATACCACAGAACACACACACCGGCAGCGACACTCGGCTAGCTACTTTGACAGTTGCACAGGAACATCAGATTGCCTACTCTCACCGGAAGTGACGACACAAAAAAACGCCACGTCACAGGAAGTCTTAAAGCAAGCCGGAAGAAGCGTTGGGACGGTAGGAATTCAAAGTCAATTGGTTCATGGTTTAGAGTGTAAACTAAAGAGTAGCTAATGCTAATGGTGTGATTTCTTGTCTCGCGGTGGGTTTAGATATTTGCTTAGATGTTTAATCGGATATGGAGGTCTGATCCACATTATTTCATCTTGTTGGATAATGTGAATGCTCTGGAGAAGGGAGGTTTCAGCAAACTTCCTTTCTTTTTTCCACACAGACACTTAAAATAAATCCTACTGGCTCATTCTTATTTCTTTCCCCAAAATGAGCATAATGCACGTATTCCGATATTAGACTGCTTTATTTATTTATTAAAGTATAGATCAATATTTTGTTTGGCTGTTTGTATTGCTTTTCATTCCTGAAATGTTCATGTTAATTCAAATTGTATTTGTCACATACACAACCATACACTGTGATATTTTCACTTTCACTTTGATTCAATAAATTGCACTAGATGCACAATACAAAAAAAAAATCAATAAAAGTAAAAAAATATGTACAAGTGAGCATTTGCTTCTTGTCTGCCGTGAGGAAGCCCCGGGTTCGATTCCCAGCCAGTGCACAAACCCCAGCCAGTGGATAGAGTGCCGATCCCAAGCCCGGATAAAATGGTTGTGTCAGGAAGGTCACAACAGATCGAATGGTACACTGTGGCAACCCTTCGACGGAAGCAGCTAAACGACTATTAACAACAATATAAAAATTGCTCTATATAGTACAATTTAACTAAAAATCGAACTTTTCATTGGGCATCTATTTAGGATGCCCCCTGGACGCCTCCCTTGTGAGGTGTTCCGGACACGCCCCACCGGAGAGAGACCCCGGGGAAGACCCAGGACACGCTGGAGGGACGATGTCTCTCGGCTGGCCTGGGAACGCCTTGGGATCCCCCCGGAAGAGCTGGAAGAAGTGGCTGGGGAGAGGGAAGTCTGGGCATCCCTGCTGAAGCTGCTGCCCCCGCGACCCGACCTCAGATAAGCAGAAGAAAATGGATGGATGGATATAATTTTTCAATAAAAGTTACATATTTTTAGTATGAAAAATTGCACTTTTGCGCAACTAAACTAAAAATAGAAATAAAAGTTAACTAAATAAATGAGGGAAAAATACACTACAGAGTATAGTCACTCACTCACTCATCGTCTATACCGCGTTATCCTGTATTCAGGGTTGCTGGGGCCTGGAGCCCATCCCAGGAGACTTGGGGCGCAAGGCGGGGTATACATTGGACAGGGTGCCAATCCATCACAGGCCACACACACATTCATTCTCACACTACAGGCAATTTGGGAACGGCAGTTAGCCTAACCTGCATGTCTTTGGACTGTGGGAGGAAACCGGAGTACCCGGAGGAAACCCACTAAGCACGGGGAGAACATGCAAACTCCATGCACACAGACGGGAATCGAGTCTGGCCGGGAATTGAACTCGGACCCTGGAGGTGCAAGGCGACAGTGCTAACCACTTACATCACCATGCCGCCCTACAGAGTACAACTAAACAAAAAAAATATATTTTCTTTTTCAACGCCATGCCAGCTTCTACAGCTATATTCATGGCGAGAGTCAGTTTTTGTTATTTAATATTAAAACTAGTTAAGATGTAAGCTCAGATCTTGGCTCCTAGAAAAATAAATGTTTTTCGAAAAGTGTGGCTACTCTGTTGGCAAAGTAAAATTGACCCGGGATGTGACTCTGAAACTCTTTCAGTTATTTCGGCACTAACAATCACTGTTTTCCTGGTGAAAAAAAAATCTTTAAAATGTCTTTACAGTATTCAGGATGAAACGATGAAACTCTTTCTTTGCAGTGTTCTCAGTGCAAGCACTTGCATTGTAAAGATGAGCTAATTACAGTACTCAAGTCCTTTATGGTAACTTTTCAATTTTGTGTGTTTGTGTCATCAGTGCCATGATTAAGAGGTTTTCTGTGCTGCTCGGGAGGGCCGCATCAGCCCATTGTCTCGATGTTCCACTATACACTCCCCATTATGTACGATACCTGGCTGTTAAACCGGTAATGGGACATTCATGCAATACACCTTATACAATCCTTTACAATAAGTCTAAAGTAATTGAAAACATGTGGAAAATATATATGTAAGCCATATTTTAAAGATGTTGAACGATAAATTGACTAATTTTGAATGTGTTGCTTTGTCTAGGGTAGAGTACATGGCAAAGGTAAGAAGTTTATCCTGAAACCAGTGAAATTAGAGAAACCGGAGAAGCAAGAAGTGGAGATCAAACAGTCCATGACTGTATCACAACTTGCTGAGGCTATGCACAGAGACATAGATCATGTGTATGAGGCACTGCTGAACACGGATATAAATATTAATGATCTGGAACCAGACTCTGTGTTGGAGGAGAAGTGGCTAAAAGAAGCAATAAAGAGATCTGGGATGAAGTATAAGTGGGCCAAGATAGCGGAGAACGAAGTCAAAGAAAACAAAGACATCCAGCAACAACCACCACCAGATCCTGCTAACTTAGTGGCCAGACCTCCAGTAGTAACTATTATGGGACACGTGGATCATGGGAAGACCACGCTGCTGGACAGCCTGAGGAAGAGCCAGATTGCTGTACAAGAGGCTGGAGGCATCACTCAACACACTGGAGCATTTCTGGTCCAGCTTCCTTCTGGTGAACTGATTACATTTCTGGACACCCCTGGACATGCAGCGTTTTCCGCTATGAGGGCTCGTGGTGCCTCGGTTACTGACATCATCATTCTGGTCGTTGCGGCTGATGACGGAGTGATGAAACAGACCATCGAGTCCATCCAGCATGCCAAGAAAGCCAAAGTGCCAATCATCGTGGCAGTGAATAAATGCGATAAACCTCAGGCAGAGCCCCAGAAAGTAAAACAAGCTTTGCTGGCCCATGATGTTGTATGTGAAGAGTTCGGAGGAGATGTCCAGGCTATCCATTTGTCCGCTTTAAAGGGGGAGAATCTGATGGAGCTGGCCGAAGCCACAGTGGCACTTGCTGAGATGCTAGAACTCAAAGCTGACGCTAACGGTCTAGTAGAAGGGACTGTCATAGAAAGCCATACAAGCAAAGGTAAAGGACCTGTAACCATGGCGATAACCAGGCGGGGCACGATTAAGAAGGGCTGCGTATTGGTGTCAGGAAAAACCTGGGCTAAAGTGCGCTTAATGTTTGATGAGAACGGCCGAACTGTGACAAATGCAGGGCCTGGCATTCCGGTTGAGATCGTTGGCTGGAAGGACTTACCTTCCGCTGGCGATGAAATTCTGGAGGTGGATTCGGAGCAGCGGGCTCGGGAAGTAGTGGAGTGGCGCACATACATGGAGGAACAGAATAAGATGAAGCAGGATCAGCATGCCATCGAGGCCAAGCAGAAGCAACACCAAGAAAGCTATCAGAAAGAGCGGGAGAGAATGGCACATCTGAGCTGGAGGCAGAAGAAAGTGGCTCTCTACAAGGCGAACAAGCACCAAGTAGCCTGCAGACCCAGCGAGAAAACCGAGGCTGAGGATCTCAGTCTCAATCTCGTGGTCAAAGGTGATGTCGATGGGTCAGTGGAGGCGATTTTGGACATCCTCGCAAGTTACGATGCAGAGGACCAGTGTGTCTTAAATATAGTGCATTTCGGTGTTGGGGACATCTCAGAAAATGACATTAAACTGGCAGAGATGTTCTCAGGGACAATATACGGCTTCAACATTGCAGCTAATAAGTCAATACAGGACATGGCTTCTAAAAAGGACATTCCCTTAAAGATGCATCGTGTCATCTACCATCTCATAGATGAACTGAAAGAGGAGCTTAGCAGTAAACTGCCCCCCACCACTGAGGAGACCGTACTAGGAGAAGCCTCTGTTCTGGCTACGTTTGACGTGACGGTAGGGAAGAAGAAGGTCCCGGTGGCTGGCTGCCGAGTCCAGAAGGGACAGCTGGACAAGAAAATGAAATTTCGTCTGGTTCGAGGAAAAGCGGTTCTTTGGGAAGGCTCTTTGACTGCCCTAAAACATCATAAAGATGATGTGCAAGTTGTTAAGACAGGCATGGAGTGCGGTCTGTCTTTGGACAAGGTTATTGACTTTAAATCTGGAGATGAAATAATCTGTTATGAGGAGACGGAGAAGCGGCAGAGAATATCGTGGGATCCAGGGTTTTAAGACACTACCCTAAAAATGGGTGAGATCACCAGCATGTGGTGATCAAAAACAGTCAGAGTATTATGTCCGTATTAGGATGTGACTGACATGTAATGTAATTTATTCCATGATTAAAATAAATGTGTATAAAAAAAGTGGTTAATGGTAGAAATGTAATTCATTAAAAGTTTTTTAATTAAATGGAGAACTGGCCTCTTTTCCAAAGACTAGTTCTAAAAACATCCAGATGCCCTAAATGTCCCTATGATTGATATGATAAATACATACAAATTTTTCCCAATAATGGCCTGTTTAGTCTTGCATGTGTGAATAAGCATTTTCAATTCTTATAGAGAACTCCTTGAGCTCTTGTATAGTGGGGAAAAAAGTTTAAATTAATTAATGAATGTCTGGGTAAGCAGTTAATCATGGTGCTTATTGTGTATACTGTAAGTGTCCCATAAGAAGCTCAGCTCTCGGCTGCCCATAGGAATTTGTAAGCCACTTGGAAAAAGGTGAGCGACTTGTGAGACCATGTACAAACTGTACTATTCCTAGTGTGAAGTTATATTAAGTAATCTAAGGAGGACTAGAGGACTAAAGGAAGTGTGACTTATATACTGTATTTTTCATACTATACAGTATGTGTGCATTTGAGGTGTTGCTTTTCCGCTTTAATCCTACAGGTGGCGTGCTCTAAGCAGTCCCAAGTTTGTTTACAACTGCAGCACCTAAAAAGAAATTATATCGGATCAGGATATTTACAAAATGTCGAAACTTACAGAATCGCAATACAAATCGAATCGGCACCTGGGTATCGTGACAATATCATATCGGCTGGTCCCTGAGGATTCCCATTTCTACTAATTATCACAATGTCATAAATCAGACAACAAAAATGAGCAAACCTTTCATTTAACTCTTTTTATTGTTAAAGATCATTTGTGTGGAAAGCAAAAAACTAAAAAACAAAAACATAATTTTACAAATTGTTGCTGTCCAATACATAAACCTGATGTCGAAGACCTTCATTTACTTCAACCAACAACAACGGCCCTAAAACAGCAATAAACACCGGCAGAAATACATGAAAGGTGCATACTGTAGCTCCACATAATCTCCATGGTTGTATTGCAGTTCAGGACAACTCTCTATACTTAACTTACTGTGACCTAATTCGGGACCTGATATTTTGGCACTCCACTGAGATAAAATGTTTCTTTGTGTATAGAAACAGTCCTTTAAGGAAAAAAATAAAAGAGAGAGAGAGAGAGAACAGCTGTTTGAGGAATCACTGGAGCAAAAGTCAGCGGAGGGAAGGGTTGCAACAATATCGGTGTTCTGGGAGCAGTGTGCGTCGGACTGGAATGCTTGGTAAGATATGGCTTAGACTGTCCCTCGTGCATTTTCCGTTCCCCCGCCGTTCATGTAAGGCACATGAGCTCAGAGTGTTGTAGTGACAGCAGTGGATGTTTTAAATAAGACATGAAGAGCTGATCTTCATCTTTGCCAGCAGAGTAAGAAAAGAGAAGAGAGGAATGTTGAGCGCTGATGATGATGATGATGATCCAGTTGTCCTCTTACATGCCCATTCGGATGCTCTGAATGATCTGGAAGATGGCTGCGGAGACAAGGAAGGTATAAAAGATTGAGTCCGGATCTGTCAGACTTATTTAAGCAACAAGTACTTCATAGGGAATGGTCATGACTAGCTTATCCTTATTATTTTATGACTAGCACATAAAATGTGAGTCAAGTTAAGTTTGTGTAACGTGTGCAAATAAGACAGGTTTAATCTGTGAAGAGGTTCACCCACATGAGTTCTTGAATCATTGGATTATATGGCTCAAAATATTACATTAGGGCTGTGGTTCCCCTAGTGGGCCGCAAGAGTACTGCAGGTAACTCATGACATGTCATTTACTGTATAATGAATAAATAAAGAGCTTTTAATTTTGAATTCTGTAATTAGGTTAAAAAATGTTATTCTCATTAAATATTTATATTTTTTAAAAAGTAACCAGAACTAATCAAACAAAGCCTTGGGATTTAAACAACGTCATATTCTTCATATATCCTAGTCTCATGATTAAAGTTCAGGGTGCGACGCAGAAGATTTAGAAAAGCTGCATTAGGGAGTTGTTTCAGTCAAAATGCTTAAGCTCAAAAAGCTTCTATTGCATAAGCGCCGATTTGTAAAACACCTGAGGAGGAAAACACAAAGCTGAAATATGAGCTGTAATACACAGCAAACTCCTAAACTGTACCAGGATTACTATCACAATTAAAGCTTCAGTCAGCTGATTATAGAGCTGCAATTGAAGATAAGAAGTTTTAGGTTGCTGTAAGAGTTTCATTATGAATACAGCTCGCATCCCTGATTATAGCGCTAATATGCAAAAGAGGATCCGTTCCGTGGTGAAGTTCTGACTCAGCACTAACATTCCGCAGACTGATTACTTTATCAGGGGTTTTGGATCAATAAATGCAGATGAAAAAGGAAACAGAACGAAAAGAAGAAGAAAAAAAAAAAAAAAAAACTTTGCACATTGATTTAAACAATGTTTTTTCAGGAGACGTTTTACTTCAAATAATCCCAATAAATGTATCATCTTGTTTAATAGCTGCTTATATAAATAATGATTCAAATGTTTAGTTTCAAATGTTTGGTCAAAACTATTTGTATAACATGACAAATCTTTCCAGAAAACAGGATATGCTATTAAAAATCTATTTTTATAGGCAATTTTTTCCCCCACTAATGAAATGTATATTTAATCACATGACTAGGGCTATTTATAATGCTATATACATTTGAGGAAGAAAGATGACTGGCAGAGAGGCACGCAAACAGTCACAGGCGACATGAAGCTTTACAATCAAGTAAAAAGGACAGCAGGTTGTAAGATGGCGATCATGTGACTTTTACACACATTGCATACATTTGCATAAACCCATCATTGGTGAGACTTTGCTCAATACCACAAAAGTTATCCACATATCGAAACAAAAATGTAGCTTTCACAAAAGGTGCGTTCAATGACTTGATGAAATTTCTCGTGAATCAAGTGAAACATTTTCAAGCCCACTATGCTGATGAGACATAGCCGCGGAAAAAAACTTTTGAATGCAAACATTTTTTAAAGTATGAGGTGGCTAGTAGCACAGTGCAGTTGTTCCCATCAACATTCAGAGAGTAAAACGCCTGTGCCTTGAAAATTAACAGTAAATTAACAGACGAGACGCATCTGTCTGTGTAAACTGGACTCCATCATTAATGAACACCACTTGCGCATTACAGGAGTGGGCACTGGTGGCTCAGTGGTAGGTGTTTCGCCTGGCGGAAGGCCCGGGTTCGATTCCCAGACAGTGCTCAAACCCCAGCCACTGGATGCAGTGCCGGTCCCAAGCCCCGGATAAATTTGGGAGGGTTGCGTCAGGAAGGCGTAAAGCCTGTGCCAAGTTGTTGTGCGGACTGAATATTCCGCTGTGGCGACCCCTTGCCGGGAGCAGCCGAAAGACCAACAACAACTTGTGCATTACAGGAACTCAACTGGGAGTTTTTGCCACATCCTCATACAGTCCTGACCTCTTTACAAGCCCCATTTCGATACGAGTTCTTAGGAGGCCAGCGTTTCAGACGTGAAGAATGGATCGGGCTTATTTACTAAGAAAACATTTACCTTGATGGTATTCAGGCCCTAGTGAAACACTGGAATAAGTGCGTTAGTGTAGCAGAGGATTTAATAGAGAAATAAAGGTAGTTTTTCACTCTCATAACTGTTTCTCATATTCTGGACAATCAAAGGTCTTAGTTTGACTTGAACATCCTTTATATGTCTGAATTGTATTTATTTCATCCTTTTTCTGTCCCATAAGCCATTTTATGTGTTTTATGTTATGTATATGTAAAAAAAAATATGAATCTTAGCGGCACAAAGATTTAGTGACATCCAACAAAAATGAAGATTTGTTGACGAGAAAGACCGTGAAAAAAGCAACACAGTTCGGCTCTGGTTTATAAAGGAGAGATGTTCTTGATCTTGGAATATTTACATTGAAAGAGTGAATGGAATGTGTAAGGGGAGACTGACCTGATCCACACACTACAAAGACGAATAAGGCGAGGAGCCAGGGTCCTACTGCCGCCTTCTCTTCCGGCACACCTCTCTGTAAAACAAAATCCATTCATTTTATTAACTGAATTAATTTATTACACACCAATAATGTTTATGATGATGACAGGAAGTAATCAGCAATGAGCACCACAATGTAGGAACTGATGGGGTTCGGCTTCTTCACTTCACTCAGCCTGTTATGCTTATTTAAATTAACTACACATTTATGTATCCAGGTTACAGAGAGACAGAGAGAGAGAGACAGACAGAGAGAGAGAGAGAGACAGGCAGAGAGAGAGAGAGAGAGAGAGAGAGACAGACAGAGAGACAGAGAGAGAGAGAGACAGAGAGAGAGAGACAGACAGGCAGAGAGACAGAGAGAGAGAGACAGAGAGAGAGAGAGAGGGAGAGAGACAGAGAGAGAGACAGAGAGAGAGAGAGAGAGACAGATTGAGTCTGAACCCAGTTCAGCTTCCACTTACTGCTGATTTGGCCACATTCCCTCGCTGTGTGATGTTCTTGCTGTGCTTCTCGTTTGCCATGCGTATCCTCTGTTTCGCCACCATCTTTTCACTATTAACCTACAGCGATTAAAAACAAAACAAACTTGGTGCTAAATGATATTTATTCATAAAAGACACCCGCAAATCTTTACGCGAGCGCTGGCTCTTCGGTGAACTCCGAGAGATGTCTACGTACGCACAAACCAGACTCCGCCCTCGAAACCTCTCTACGTGCAGACGCACGCACGAGAAGACCACGCCCACTCAGTCGTACGTGCTGACGTAGGCAGGGAAAGACCACAACCATTTAGCCGTACGTGTACACGTACGCGCGGAGACGGCCGCTTCCTAATCAGTTCAGACGTACGGGTCGACTCCGCCCACTCGCCTTTATTCCGCCGTCGTGGCGAATCCAGACTGAGTGACGCAGCCGCGGCGGGACACGCCCCCTGAGCTGCCCTGTCAACCCAACTGAACTGAAGTGCAAGCTCTGGAAACGTGGTGTTAATCGAACTAACGAATACAGTAAATTAATAATAAGTCCGTTATATCATTTTGTATGTTCTGAATGATGTTCTTTGTTTATTATATGTTATAATTATTTTTTTCATATTTAATAACAGTAGTCACACAGGTTAACAATATATAATCAAGAACCAATAAAAACAAAATATATAATAAGCAGTAGTTCATTCATATTTAGTAACTGATTTATTGATCAGGGTTGCAGTGATGGCGGTACGATGGCTTAGTGGTCAGCAGTGTGACGTCGATCCTACGGGGTTCAATTCCTGTGTGTGTGGAGCTTGGTGGAATACCTTGGTGGGTTTCCTCCAGGTAGTCCAGTTTCCTCCCACAAGTCCAAAGACATTAAATTTTTTATTCGTATAGCGCTTTTAACAATTGTGATTTTCGGAAAGCAGACAACGGCCTTGCCTGTTGTGTGTGTGCCCTGTGATGGAGTGGCACACTGTCCATGCAAATTGCCTGTACTGTGTGTGTGTGTGTGTGTGTGTGTGTGTGCCCTGCCCTACGTCTCCTGGGATAGCCTCCAGGCCCCCCATAACCCTGTATACAGGACAAAGCTGTACAGACGATGAGTGAGGGAGGGAGAGTGAGTAAGTAATTATATAAAAAAGATTTTGATATTGAGTTGCAATGTTCTGTAGTTCATAAAATTTTATCATTTCCAATTATATATATTTCATAACATATAACATATAACATAATAAGAATAAAATGCAAATGGAAAATGTAGATATACTGTATTTCTATAAAATAGTTATCTCATTTTATATAATATTACATTTTAAATAGTTGTTTTTCGTATTATGTTGTACATTTCTAGTCATTTTTATGAAATTATATGTTTCACATATATACAACATAATAAGAAGAAGAAGAAGCAGCAAAAGAAAAACAAATATGCTTATAGAATTTATAAATAAACATAGTTTAGATACCATTTCATATAAACTTAAAATAGTTGTTGTTTTTTTTTAAACATTAAGTATATTTCTTTTCATTCAAATCATTTTTCTAGATATTTTTCCTAATCCTGCCGGTCACGTGACCGAGTTCTTCCGGCCGTACTTCCGCTCCAACATGGCGCCTCCCACACCGCACTTAGCAGGTAAGCAAATTCATTAAAAAATATCGTTAGCACTTCGTGAGGAAAGTGCTGTGGAGGTTTACACGTACTGTATGTTATATAGAGTGGAATCTGTAAGTGGTTGCGGTTATTTTCAGTTTGGGCAGGAAGTATCCAGTTTGGTTTGTGTGTGAGAATCTGCAGACACGTTTACTGCTGAGCTCCAGTTACAGTAACACCAACACCATCAGCCAACGTTCAGAACCTCAGGAGGAACCGCTCAGAAAGTACCGTTTATTGGGCTTCAATAACTGATAACCTGGGGGAAAAAACATGGCTCATTTCATATAAAAATGATAAAGTTAAAGAAGTTCACTTATACAATTACAATGTACTAAAAATATTGCACTGTATTTGCTCTGTTAATTCTATTAATTGTAAAGTATGTAGACTTCGCGGATCTGTGTACATCCTGAATCCAACAGTAAGAATATGTTAATCTTTTTCTCTGTGTGATATAATCATTTTAGGGAAAACTTGAATTTTTTTTTTATTTTATTACTCACTCACTCATCGTCTATGCTGCTTTATTCATTCATTCATTCATTCATTCATTCATTTTCTATACCGCTTGATCCTGTGTTCAGGGTCGCGGGGGACCTGGAGCCTATCCCAGGAGACTTCGGGCACTAGGCGGGGTACACCCTGGACAGGGTGCCAATCCATCGCAGGGCACACATACACACACACACACACACACACACACCCAATCACACACTACGGGCAATTTAGGAACGCCAATTAGCCTAACCTGCATATCTTTGGACTGTGGGAGGAAACCGGAGTACCCGGAGGAAACCCACCAAGCACGGGGAGAACACGCAAACTCCATGTACACAGACCCCAAAGTTGGGAATCGAACCCTCGACACTGGAGATGCAAGGCGACAGTGCTAACCACTAAGCACTAATCTTAATCATGAATCTTATAATTTCATGTTCAAGGATATAATCATATTTTCCCACCATCGCAGCAAATCATTTAAATATATTGTAAAATGTAATATTTTAATGGCCAAATTCTATATTCATAAATGTAAATTTCTCTAAATCATTTGTTAAACTATCGCCTTTCTTCTGTGAAATAAAAAACCTGAATTCACTAAATCTAACAGAAAACTATGAACCTTAACCGTAACATAACCATGTTATTGTCTGTTGACATTCAGATTTAATCATTAAAACACTGGGATTTTTTTTTTTTACATTTACTTAGCACTGTCGCCTTGCACCGCCAGGGTCCGGGTTCGTTTCCTGGCCAGGCTCGATTCCTGTCTCTGTGTGCATCCCTGCCATGGATTGCTCCCCTACATAATTGCTATAAAATATTATATTAGAACATAGATTCATGGTGTGGCGGCGCGGTGGTGTAGTGGTTAGCACTGTCGCCTTGCACCTCCAGGGTCTGGGTTCGATTCCCCGGCCAGGCTCGATTCCCGTCTCTGTGTGCATGGAGTTTGCATGTTCTCCCCGTGCTTGGTGGGTTTCCTCCGGGTACTCCGGTTTCCTCCCACAGTCCAAAGACATGCAGATTAGGCTAATTGACATTCCAAATTGCCCGTAGTGTGTGAATGAGTGTGTGTATGTGAGTATGTGTGTGTGCCCTGCGATGGATTGGCACCCTGTCCAGGGTGTACCCCGCCTTGTGCCCTAAGTTTCCTGGGATAGGCTCCAGGTCCCCGCGACCCTGTATATAAAGATAAAGCGGTACAGAAAATGAATGAATGAATGAACATTTACTTAGTCTATTTTCTCTATTTCTTGCCTTCTTTTTCTAATTATTTATCAATTGCTGTTGGATCACTCCGTCAATTTTTATTATTTCATTGTTTTGTTAAGAAATTAAATGATAATTGTAATTTAATTGTATAATTAAAATTTTTACACCTGGATCTTGTATGTTATACCTTTTACTTTCTCAATTGTTTAGTTGTTACTTTGTAAATTTTGTTATTAATTAAAAAATAATATATAGCTATATATATTATATATAAATAATATATATATATATATATACACGCACACTTGATAAAGGAATTATACTTGTATAATGAAATGCATCTGCCACTAAAAAGACAAGGAAGATAAAAATATTTTTGTCATGATTATCCAGTTCGAGGTTCAGATGGCACGGTTCTCCTGCGCGGACCGCCGAGCTGTGAGGAAAGCCCGACTTTCCACCGGTGAGCTTTTTATTTATGAGCGCAAGATTGATTAGATAATGTTTCCAGCGCTTATTAGACATCGTTTTTAAATAATTACCATTCTGTATGTTTCAGAGATGAACGCCAGAGCAAACATGTGACCTTCAGCAGGGATGGCAGTTTGTTTGGCTGGTGCAATGGGGAGAAGTATGTATAAATACTCATCATACACTTTACCGTGATACTCAGCTTCTGGTAGAGCTGTGTCATCGGGGACCTCCCATTCGATGGAGACCCAGGACCTGCTCAAGAGACAATGAGTTTCTTCAAATGGAAGAATTCTTCAACTGGAATTCATAGATGTGGAAACACTAATTTTCGAGAAACGTTCTGAGAGTCACTGTGTGAACTTGATTCAAAAGAAAATCCACACATGGTTCAAACCCTAAACACAAGCCTAGCAAGACAGAGTTTTTAGGGAATCTAATAAAGAGATGGATAATACAGACACTAATGTCAATTTGAAGTCACAGTGGGGTTAGCACCGTCACCTTTCATCTCCACAGTCGAGGATTCGATTCCCGCCTCAGTATCTGTGTGCGTGGGGTTTCCTCTCCAAAGACATGTACATTAGGTTAATTGGCATTCTTAAATTGCCTGTAATGTGTGCATGTTGACTCGAGGTTCCACCACAATTGTTAAATGGGAATAAATACAGATGATCGTAGATGTATTAATGTTATTTTAGGAACTGCCTGTGTAATGTAAGTCTAAATGTTAGCTTTTGTGTCTTCATAATGTGCAGTTATTTACCCAGAAGTTGTTTATTCTAACCAATATACCTTGACTAAAGCGATAATGAACTGATATACAGTATATTTTACTATATATCACAATATATGGCTGCCATGTTGTATGGGTCACCACTCAGCCACACATTGATTTTACCTACTGCAGATATGAGAATCACCAGGGACATCCTGATATGATGTCATCATGATACCTAAAAGCGATTTTAAAAATATCTTTATTCAATATACAGGTCCTTCTCAAAAAATTTGCATATTGTGATAAAGTTCATTATTTTCTGTAATGTACTGATAAACATTAGACTTTCATATATTTTAGATTCATTACACACAACTGAAGTAGTTCAAGCCTTTTATTGTTTTAATATTGATGATTGTGGCATACAGCTCATGAAAACCCAAAATCCCTATCTCAAAAAATTAGCATATTTCATCTGACCAATAAAAGAAAAGTGTTTTGAATACAAAAAAAGTCAACCTTCAAATAATTATGTTCAGTTCTGCACTCAATACTTGGTCGGGAATCCTTTTGCAGATTCTTGTGTCTTGTGTCTCTCAACTTTCTCTTCACAATATCCCACAGATTCTCTATGGGGTTCAGGTCAGGAGAGTGGGCAGGCCAATTGAGCACAGTAATACCATGGTCAGTAAACCATTTACCAGTGGTTTTGACACTGTGAGCAGGTGCCAGGTCGTGCTGAAAAAGGAAATCTTCATCTCCATAAAGCTTTACAGCAGATGGAAGCATGAAGTGCTCCAAAATCTCCTGATAGCTAGCTGCATTGACCCTGCCCTTGATAAAACACAGTGGACCAACACCAGCAGCTGACATGGCACCCCAGACCATCACTGACTGTGGGTACTTGACACTGGACTTCAGGCATTTTGGCATTTCCCTCTCCCCAGTCTTCCTCCAGACTCTGGCACCTTGATTTCCGAATGACATGCAAAATTTGCAACCTGTAGCCCATTTCCTGCACACGCCTGTACACGGTGGCTCTGGATGTTTCTACTCCAGACTCAGTCCACTGCTTCCGCAGGTCCCCCAAAGGTCTGGAATCGGTCCTTCTCCACAATCTTCCTCAGGGCCCGGTCACCTCTTCTCGTTGTGCAGCGTTTTCTGCCACACTTTTTCCTTCCCACAGACTTCCCACTGAGGTGCCTTGATACAGCACTCTGGGAACAGCCTATTCGTTCAGAAATGTCTTTCTGTGTCTTACCCTCTTGCTTGAGGGTGTCAATGATGGCCTTCTGGACAGCAGTCAGGTCGGCAGTCTTACCCATGATTGCGGTTTTGAGTAATGAACCAGGCTGGGAGTTTTTAAAGCCTCAGGAATCTTTTGCAGGTGTTTAGAGTTAATTAGTTGATTCAGATGATTAGGTTAATAGCTCGTTTAGAGAACCTTTTCATGATATGCTAATTGTTTGAGATTTTGGGTTTTCATGAGCTGTATGCCACAATCATCAATATTAAAACAATAAAAGACTTGAACTACTTCAGTTTGTGTGTAATGAATCTAAAATATATGAAAGTCTAGTTTAGTTTTTCAGATTTTTGTTACAATTAACCAAACTTACCCACACAGGAGCCCACCACCTGCAGGATCTTAGAGGAACTGCAACATTTTACATTTTAAGTTTCAATTTTGAGTCCCATACACAGCCATACACAGTATGATATAACCAGCGAAATGCCTGTGATGTAAAAAGATGAATTTGTCTGCTAGAAATAAATTGCATTGCAGAGTCCAATTAAATTAGAAATAGAATATTCCAAAAAAATAACAAGAGTATGAATTTAATAGAAATTATATAAAATAAATTTAACTGAAAATTGTTAGGGATGTAACGGTATCAATACTTCATGGTACAGTAATACCTCAGTATGCATGGCACGGTACGGTATTTATTGAATCATTTACAGGAAAAACAAAACTAATGAAGAGACTTGAAAAAGTTCCAGAAGTGTTTATTAAACAGTATACATGAACACTGAACATATCAATGGCATACAAATTAGCCATCTATCTGTAAACTTTGAAACATAAACTTAAATTTTTCAATTTTGAACTGGAAATTCTTCGCCGATTTTCTCCCTTTTTTTTTTAGTCGTGTCCAATTCCCCCCCGTCACTAGGGGGCGCCAACATTAAGTCTGGAGGTCTCCCACTCAATCTGGAGGGCCGAAGACCATCATGTGTTTCCCATCACGTGTTTCCTCCGAACCTCCGCATCTTTTTGAACTGCCCGCTCACACTTTCCCTCCCCTCTGAGAGAGCTCGGGCAATCAGCTCTCTCTAGACCTCCGACTGCGAGAGGTTACAGCATCACCCGGGAATCGAACTCACGATCTCCAGATGATAGGGCGGGCTTTACCACTGCGCCACTCGGAGGCTCAAATTGGAAACTCTTAAGTTAAAAATTCTGTCCAGTGAAAAAAAGCTAATATTTGAATTCCATTTCCAGAATGCAGAACTGGTTCAGTTGAATAGGCCTTATGTCTCATAACTGGCTGGGGAAACAGGTGGAGGTGGATTTATCTGGCTGGGGATTGAGAAGTCTAATCATCTGTGTTTGGAAGCTTTACAGCGAAATAACTGCAGCTTTGAGTTTGATTTTTTTTCTCCCTCCCTCCACAGGGTCAGCGTGATTAAAGTTGCAAGTGGAGATTTGGTAAAAGCTTTCGATCTACCAAAAACGACATTTCTGGCATTTTCCCCTCTCTGCAAAGTGCTGGTTACATGGAAGCAGTACACCAGTGAGTATACTGAGGAAGTGTAATGGGAGCATTCGACAGTAGGTGTGCATTAGGATGTGCTTGGTTTGCTTGTTACATCACATCTACTAAACTTGAAGAGAAATCGTCACCTTTGTGCCTGACCACACAGGACCGGCTTTTTAACCACATTAAGAAGTTATGATTTTGTTTATTGTTAATGATTATAATGGCTTATAATGCAGCAGAGATTAAACACTATCGCAAGAGATGTCTTCAAAACATTAGTACATTTTACAGTGTACACAGGGTTCAGTTTGCTGCATGTTACAGTAATTCTCTGTTTAACCAGGCACAGATAATTCTCATTATAAGCGTATTCCTTTGATGTTTTAGAATCACAAGATAATCCTCAGGGTGAGGCAAACCTCCAGCTGTGGGATCTGCAATCAGGCAACTGTGTCAAAGCTTTTTACCAGAAAAAAGTAGAGGGATGGTGAGTAGTTAATGCAAAAACTTAATACAATTATGCATTTTTTTCCCCTTTAAACCAGTAAACTGATTAATCACGATTACACTGGTTAAGTTCCCAGGTCCACAAGTGATTACAATGTGTACATTAGAATGCTTTGTGGTTTATAGTACAAAAGAGGACCTTTTTCAGGCCCTTAAAACAGGTTTGTTTTCAGAAGTAGTTGTAGTAGAAAATAATAAATGTTCAAAAAGGAGTTTTTTTAAGCCGACGTACATGTGTTCTGGCTAACAGCGCCTGATGTTTAAAAAGGTGTGTTAACATAGACCGTAATGTTACATTAATAATGGGAATAATAGTTCAAGCGGGGGGTGGGGGGGGTCTCTGGCTGAGGAAGGGACACGACTCACCATTTCACACACTAAAAATCATAAGTGATACTCAATTCTTGTAACCAATCATAACTCAGAAGGCGGGGTTTATAAGAAAAGATGGGGAAGCCTAACCTAAAGTTGGAGAAAAATACTAGTACTGTTATATTTCCAGATTAAACACTTCATAGCGGGAAGAACTACTTTGCACATGTCAGAAAACAGTAACGTTGTGATTGAAAGATTCAAGCATGTAAACACGTCTTATCAGATCAAGCAGGAATCTCAAATCAAAATGATTTGAGAATGATATAGTGTCCATGAAGACTTAGATATTGATGGTGAGAAAGTGTTGTGTGTCAACATAAATCATTTTTAATGTCTCTCCTAGCTAGCTTACTAAAATGAACTGGGTGTATAAGATGAGACTTTACTGTATCATTAATTTGCTTTCCTAATTTAATTGGGAGACTCTTGGGAGTCACATGATTTGTAGCTTGATTTGTGATTAAAGAAGGAGGAGTCAGTGACAGTAAAAGAAATCAATTAATATTTCTAATCAACAGCGAAGCAAGGAAACCCTTCCCTACAGTGTTCTTTTAAAACCTCCCTCCCTGCTCACAAAAAAAACACACAATCGTAGCTAGCTGAACAATATTAATACTACACATCTTTCAGAAGGAATACTCTCTTTTTACTGATTAGCTGGAATAATGTTGTGTGTGGAGTAATGGTTGTGCTGTGTTTTTATAAAAAATTATTTTGTCTCTCATGTTTGAGGTATACCTATGATGTAATTTACAGGCCTCTCTCATCTTTTAAGTGGGAGAACGTGCACAATTGGTGGCTGACTAAATACTCCCCCCACGTCAGAACAATTTAAGGTTAAGGCTCTAGCTCATGGGCCCAACAGGGACAACTTGGTCGTTATGGGATTTGAACCTGGGACCTTCCGAACCATAGTCCAATGCCTTAACCACTTTTTTTTATTATTAAAATACAGCTGGTATGATTTCATGGAAAAAAGCTGCCCAAACCTGCCTGGCCTTACATGTATGTGAAAAAGTCATTGCCCCTAAACCTAATAACTGGTTGTGCCACCCTTGGCGCCAACAACTGCAGTGAATCATTTTCAGTAACTGGTAATGAATCTTTCACATCTCTGTGGAGGAATTTTAGCCCACTCTTCTTTGTAGGTTTGTTTTAATTCAGCCACGTTGGAGGGTTTTCGAGCATGAACAGCCTGTTTAAGGATCTCAATCAGATTTAAGTCCAGACTTTGACTAGGCCAGTCCAAAACCTCTTGTATATTTTGAGCCATAAAGAGGTGGACTTGCTGGTGTGTTTCAGATCATTGTCCTGCTGCATAACCCAACGACACTACAGCTTACTTCACCTAATACATTTAGGATACATTTCACTGCGTGTTGTACTTGTATAACTATGCATGTGACAAATAAAGAATCTTGAATCTTGAATCTAATAAATGAAAACATAATTTAATAACTATCATTAAAAAAAAAAAAATTAAACCAGGGGCAAATACTTTTTCACAAAATTTTACATTTGTTATTTATTAAATGATGTGTGCGATTCTGTGTTTTAAGGTGTCCAAGTTGGGCTGATGATGAAAGCATCGCCGTGAGATGTGTGAACAACGAGCTTCATTTCTTTGAGAATAATAACTTCGGTAAGGCTTCGTTAAAGCGTCTCCACCGTATGTGTTACACTTGCCACATTGACCTGTTGAAGCTGAACATTTGTGTTTTGCTTGTGTGCAGAAACCATTGCAAACAAACTTCATCTCCAGAAGGTATCAGACTTTGCTCTGTCGCCAGGATCCCAACCAAGCAAGGTATTTTAAACAGTCCTTTCTTTATCACTATTAGGCTGATTACAGTGGAACCTTGGATTATGAGCATTATTCGTTCCGGAAGCAGCTCATATTCCAAACCTCGGATTACGAGTAACACGGTTTGCGAGTAAAGATTTTTTTATAAATTTTGAGTTGGAAAACGAACAACTCTTGGTTTACGATCATGTATCACGCATGCGCGTCTTGTTTTGACGCCGAGTGTCACGTGATCACAACTGAGCCAATGGTTTTTCTCTCTCTTGCGCTGCGGAATTGTGGGTAATCGTCTCCCATGCTGGGTCTTAGTGCTCGTCTCTCACTGGTATAATCAACATCCGTGCACGCAGGGCCTCCGAGCATCCCGGTGATGCTGTAACCTCTCGCAACACTGTGACTATAACACTGTGACCACGTGTGTGCGTAAAACATATTTTATTTTATGTTTGTATGCGTGTGGGTACAGCGCGCGTGGACTGTTTATTATAACACATGTGCGCGCGTCTAAAGCAGAAGAAAGTCTGAAGTTTATTTTTACTTTATATTTGATGTTAATTATTTTTATGTATTTATTTTTTTGGACTGTGGAATGAATAATTTGAGTTTCCATTATTTCTCATGGGAAATTCGATTTGGTTTACGAGTGTTTTGGAATACGAACTCGCTTCCTGAATGAATTATGCTTGTAATCCAAGGTTCCACTGTATGTGTATAACAGGTTATTCTAAAGAGACCAGAAGTGTTGTGTAGTGGTTAACAGTGAAGTGGCGTCACAACTTCCAGAATCGGGGATTCGTGTGTGTGTGTGTGTGTGTGCCCTGAGACAGATTAATGCCCTGCTTCGGGCAAATGTTCCAGGCAGTCTATGACCCTGTACAGATAAAGTGATATAAAATATGAATGAATGAATGAATGAATATCATTGTTTTTGGTTGAAGTGATTATTTTGAGCTGCCCTTTTTTTTGGTACAGCTAACCTTTAGTTCTCTCTTGTATTACTCAAGGTTGCCGTCTACGTTCCCGGAAGCAAGGGCGCCCCCTCTTTTGTCCGGCTTTATCAGTACCCTAATTTCAGTGGTCCTAGTTCAGCTCTGGCCAACAAAAGCTTTTTCAAAGCCGATAAAGTGACCATGCTGTGGAACAAAAGAGGTACCAGAAGAACCTGTATTTATTTTTTTTTCTGATCAGTGGCAATGAACTTTAGCTTTGAGCTTCCTGCTCTCTCTCTCTCTCTCTCTCTCTCTGTTTGTAAAAGTTGTGCTTTTATGAATTAATGCTAAAAATATCTAAGAAAAGAAAGTACAGTATCTCAAAATGTGTGTGTATTCATATTAGTCACTGATGCTCTAATTCGTCCCTGTCCCTGTAGCCAGTGCAGTCATAGTTACAGCGAGCACAGAAGTGGATAAAACCGGCGCGTCATACTACGGAGAGCAGACCCTACACTATCTGGCAACAAACGGAGACAGTGCTGTGGTCCAGCTCCGTAAGTGTCCAACCATTCATCTTAAATTCCCCAGCATCAGGGACATGGGACAGCAGCACTGACCGCTGCACTAATAGCTTTTGGCTATTAACATTCAGCTAGTTTGCATCATCATATTGATTGCGCTATTTAACATTGGAGAGAAAGTGATTGTTAGTTAGCTGAGATTTTCTCATGTTCTTTAACATCTTAAGTATCCTGGTTAAAGTGGCACTAATTTATTATTTGTTCCTAAAATCAGTGTATGTTTTGATTTTAGTAATTAAATTTTTACTGATGAAAAATGTTACTGGGGAGTGAAAAATTATCCACTCTGGTTATATTAAAACTCTTCCTTGGCCTGTTGGTACTGTCTTATCAGTACTTTCAGCTCTAGGCCACTGTCTCCCCGGTCACTGCTGTGCAGGTGTGAATGTGTTACTTCAGTTCATTTGTAACTGCAATCTGAGGAAAAATTAATGCCCCGCTTGTGATTTTCACGAAAGAAGACCAGCATGCAGAGATTAGTATTTTTTTGGTCTGAGGGTGTACCTCATGCCTGAACAACTCACGGAAAAACATAAACAGAATTGATTGAATCTCTGCAAACAAAATTTGGACTGATACTCTAAAGGAGGTGAAAGTTTCTTAAAGAGAATCATTACTTGCGATGAGACAAGGATTCATCACTACGAGCCTGAGTATGGAACGGAAAAGTCCTCAATCACTGAGCAAGAAAAAGTTCAAACCGTCAATTATCAACTGGAAAATTGGTGCTTACAGTCTTCTGGGATTCTCAAGTGCCAGTACTGGAACATTATCAGGAAAAAAAGGATCAACAATCAACAGTGCTCGTTACAGTGAGATGCTTATTGAAGACTAACGTCTGATTGAACACAGAGGACTGATATCCGAGGACGTTGTGATCTTGTATGACAATTCATAACCGCACACTTCAGCCCACACTGTCGACACTGCAAACTTGGTTTTGAGGTGTTACAGCATCATCCCTATAGTCCTGATCAAACTTTCACCTCTTTGGTCTCCTGAAAGCAGACCTACGAGGACGAAGATTCACTTCTGATGAAAAAGTTAAGACAGCAGTTCATTTGTGCCTCGCAGTTTAGTCTCAAATATGTTTTTATGAGGGAATATAAAAGCTTGTCAAAGATTCTTGCTTTTCATAGTATATACTATGCTGAAAAATTATGTATTTATCTTTTTTAAAAGCTCATAAAAATTTTTATTGCCAGAGTGTGGATAATTTTTGACTCACCCTTGTATTTTGTGCATTTTGTTAAAAGTTCTGAATGCAATTTCTCTATTACATATAACTCTCTTATAAATCTTATTTAACTACAGTTGTCTCTATTAAAAATAATGATGTAAGAATTGATAATTCTGTCAGAACCTTTTGGGCAGTATGGCTATTAAACTGTGCAAATCATATTTTATCAGCCCCTATTCTCTTGTTGCGTAACATTCATTCATTATGTACCATTTTATTTTTCTTTCCCTGTACAGCGAAGAACGGCCCGATTTATGACGTGAGCTGGAGCCCCAACTCTTCAGAATTCTGCGTGGTTTATGGCTTCATGCCTGCCAAAGCCACAGTCTTTAACCTGAAGTGCGAGCCTGTTTTCGACTTCGGCACAGGTCCGCGCAACGCTGCTTTTTACAGCCCTCAGGGCCACGTCCTGGTCCTGGCAGGCTTCGGAAACCTGAGGGGTCAGATGGAGGTGTGGGACGTGAAGAAGTACAAGCAAGTGTCCAAACCGCAGGCTGCAGACACCACGTTCTTCTCCTGGTGTCCTGACGGAGAGCACATTGTTACAGCAACCTGCTCGCCCAGGCTCAGGGTCAGCAACGGCTATAAGATCTGGCACTACACCGGCACGGTTCTGTACAAGCAGGAAACGCCGGCAGGGAAAGAGCTCTGGGAGGTGGTCTGGCAGCCGTTTTTACCCGGAACGTTCCCAGAGAAGGCGGTGAAGTACCAGGCAGCTGCAAGTGATCTCGGGAGCACCGAAGCCAAGCCTGCGCAGGCTTACCGGCCTCCTGCCCTGCGCAACAAACCAGAGAGCAGCAGCAGCAGCAGCCTCAAACTGGTGAGCTCGTATCTTACTGAGAGTCTGCTTTCCTGCTCCTATATACTGTATACCCCACTATACTTATATATATATATATATATTATACTATATTTATTCTACTCTAATCTATACATCCTCACATGAGTCCACCTGCCTCATATATGTTCTGCTTATGTTATGACATCATCGTACGTAAACAGCAAGGTAGCACTTTCCTCAAGCATCCTCCTGTGAACTATGAAGATTAGTTCATCAGTTGCTATGGTTACCAGGTGCAGGCAAATTAAATTAGCAGGTAAAAGTGAACATTTGTGCAACCTGGTGATCTTTGCCTCAGTACTCTCTCTATGTTAGTGTGCAGTTAAAACTAATTGAACAGCTCTCCCATTCTTGTTAGCATGAAGAGGAACTACCGCAGAACATGAAACCTGGTGCTGGAGACAAGCAGATGTCCAAGGCAGCTCTGAAAAATCAGCGAAAACGGGAGGCAAAGAAAGCAGCTAAGCAGGTGTGTTTTGGTTGTCGTCTATAATGTGTTTGGAGTTTTTTTTTCCCGCATTTTTCTGTAATTAAGAGATTTTATTTTTGAACTTATCCCTAGCCATTGGCGTTCCAGTATACAGACACGGGTTATTATTACAGTAAAAGAAAAGCAGAAGTAGAATACCATATTAATAGTTCTTTCAAATAATTTTTATCTGCCTACAGTGGAGATCGAAAGTTTGGGCACCCCAAGTAAAAATGTGTATTAATATGCATAAAGAAGCCAAGGAAAGATGGAAACGTCCCCAAAAGCCATCAAAATGCAGATAAGACATTCGTATATGTCAAAAAATGTTGGATTTTATTTCTACCATTTACACTTTCAAAATAACTGAAAACCAAATAAAGGTTTGCAAAGGTTCGGGCACCCTGTAGAGTTAATACCTTGTACTGCTCCCTTTGGCAAGCTGAGACCTGTTCTGGCCTTGCTCCACCAATCAGCACCATGGGTTCTTCTAAGCAGGTTCTGTTCTAAGAACAGTGTTTTTCAACCTTTTTTTGAGCCAAGGTACATTTTTTTATTGAAAAAAAATCACAAGGCACACCAACAACCGAAACTGTAAAAAAAAATGTAAAAAAAAAAAAGAAAGAAACTCCGTAGCCTATATTAACAATAGATAGCCATTCTTATCGAAGTGTCTTGAACAGGAATCAAATAAACACAAAGAAAAAGTATTTTATGATCTTTCATATTTCTTCTTCTTTCAACTAAAAAGTGCCATTAACAATATACAGTCATTCTTATCAAAGTGTCTTGAATAGGAATCAAATAAACACAATGAAAACAGTCTTTTTTGATCTTTCATATTTCGACTCTACTCAGTGTGAAACCTGGGCCTGTTTGGATGAACACAGAGCTGATATCCTGGCAGGAATTGAAGAAAGAAACGGCTACGTTTACACTCAGTTAAATGTGACCCAGTTCAGATTTTTTGCTCATATGTGACACATATCAGATATGTTCTATGTCCGTGTAAACAGGAAAAAAAACGCATGCATTCCGATATTTCGAGATCGGTTTCAGGCCTCCTTCATATGTGGAAATAAATCAGATACCTGCTAATGTGATTGTCGTGTAAACAGACTGATCGGATTTCCTGAGGCATTGTGTTCTGTACGTCATTAAAACTGCGACTTCTTCACGGTTTAATGACGTAATGTTATTCTCCATAATGTTACACTCGCCTTGTGTTAATGCTTATTTGGGATAAATAACATTAAGAAATCAGTATTTGGTGAATAAAGCATATTCGGAGGCTGCAATTTGTTTTTTTTTTCTCCTTCTCCGTTTTAAAATCATGGTGATGTTTTGCGAACTTTGCCTATATCGCATTGCTAGCGTTAAGCATATTTCACCTTCGTCTATCTTGGCTAGTGTGTAGCGCAAAAACCTCCCTTTATATGCGCGATGTTTCAGATGGTATGGCGAGTGTAAACACGTGTATGAGTCATAGTTGAAATAACGTGTAAACATTCATTCATCTTCTATACCGCTTTATCCTCTATTCAGGGTCGCGGGGGACCGGGAGCCTATCCCAGGAGGCTTAGGGCACAAGGCGGGGTACACCCTGGACAGGGTGCCAATCCATCGCAGGGGACACACTCATACGCACATTCACACACTCATTCACACACTATGGGCAATTTAGGAACACCAATTAGCCTAACCTGCATATCTTTGGACTGTGGGAGGAAACCGGAGTACCCGGAGGAAACCCACCAAGCACGGGGAGAACATGCAAACTCCATGCACACAGAGACGGGAATCGACATATGATAAAAAAAATCAGATATAGGCAACAAATCAGAATTGTGCATCGAGACCTGCAGTGTCTTGAAGATCTTTCTCAACAGCTCTTAGTCTCTCTCTGTTTTCAGTTTTTATAGCAGTCAGGGTTGAGAAGCTCAATCACTAATCACTACGTCTCGAAATACAAGGCAATTAGCTATCTGCTGCCACCTATTGATATGGAAGAGTATGACATGATTACTCTGCCGGTGTAGACAGCGCGAGACACTCGACAATGGCATATTATTCGCAGACTTATTAGTTTTCAAAAAATGTTTTAGACCAATTAGGTGAAATTTACGATCTCTCACGGGACACTAGTGTACCGCGGCACAGTGGTTGAAAAACACTGGTCTAGAGCACTGAAACTGAAAATAGTTGACGCTCACAAAGCAGGAGAAGGCTATAAGAAGATAGCAAACCGTTTTCAAATGTCAATATCCTCTGTTCGGAATGTAATTAAGAAATGGCAGTTTCGTAAAACAGTGGAAGTTAAAGCAAGAACTGGAAGACCAAGAAAAATATCAGACAGAACAGCTCGCATGATTGTGAGAAAAGCAAATGAAGAACCACGTCTGATTGCACGATCCCTCCAGAAAGATCTGGCAGACACTGGAGTTGTGGTACACCACTCCACTATAAAGGGATACATGTACAAATTTGGTCTTCATGGAAGAGTCATCCGAAGAAAACCTCTTCTAGTCCACACCACAAAAATCAGCGTTTGAAGATCGCAAAAGAACATATAGACAAGCCCGATGCATTTTGGAAACAAGTTCTGTGGACCGATGAGGTTACAATTAAAGGTATGTTTGGAGAAAAAAGGGCACAGAGTTTAATTCAATACAATTCAATTTTATTTGTATAGCACTTTTACCAATTGACATTGTCTCAAAGCAGCTTTACACAATCAAAAGAATTATTTAAGTTTGTATGGAATGTGAATGTGTATGAATCAAAATGGTATGATAGTCCCTGGTGAGCAAGCCCGAGGGCGACAGTGGCAAGGAAAAACTCCCTGAGATGGTAATAGGAAGAAACCTTGAGAGGAACCAGACTCGACAGGGAACCCATCCTCATCTGGGTGAAACAGATAGCAGGAAATGATCTGCATTTATACAGTGTGTTAGGTGGCAGGCAGTTCAGCTATAATAGTTGATGTTAATTGATGTTAAAATGGAGTCCAGTAGTTATTGGAGACTCAGATAGAAAGTTCTGATTGTAGAAAGTTCCAGTCCAGAACTATCGAATTGTCGAGTTCTCAGAGAAACAGCTGACAACACACCAGTCGAGGCCAGAACCATCTTCTAAGTAGATAGAATCATCCCCAGACACCAGACGCATCCCAAAGACACACAGGGCATCCATGCAACGAGACCTCCAACCAGAAGCGGGGCACCAGGATGGGTCAGATAGGTCCGGAGGGCAGAGGGAGTCTGGTTCACTGGCAGCTCAGGAATAACATGTGTAGCTCGAGAGAGAGAGAGAGAGAGAAAGAGTGAAAGGGGGAGAGAGGAAAGAGAAAGAGGGGGAGAAAGAGAAGAAGAGGAGAGATGGCAGTTAGGTATGGTCACAGTCACATAATGTATAATGTGAATGTATATTTACTGTAGAGTGCAAGCAGAGACTCTGGCAGGACTAACTATAACAGCATAACTAAAAGGGAGAGCCAGAAGGAAACACAAACATGAGGGGGAACTGAGATGTAAAGCAAACAATCACCTCACCGTCAACAAACCTGAGTGAGGAAGACAGCATCTAAACATACCAGTTCACCATAATACTCTACGTCCATGAGTCCCCCAGATCTGCTCCTTTACCTAAGGCAAATCTATTTATAAAAATGCTTGGCTAAATAAATAGGTTTTTAGCCTAGACTTAAACACTGAGACTGTGTCTGAGTCCCGAACACTATTTGGAAGACTATTCCATAATTTTGGGGCTTTGTAAGAAAGAAAGAAAAAAAAGAAAAGCACCTCTGTCCAACTGTTAAGCATGGGGGTGGATCAATCATGCTTTGGGGTTGTATTGCAGCCAGTTGCACAGGGGAAAAAGAAAAAAAAAAAAAAAAAAAAGTTGCACAGGGAACATTTCATGAGTAGAAGAGAAAGAAAAATGGATTCAATAAAATTTCAGCAAATTTTGGACACCAACTTGATGCCATCTGTGAAAAAGCTAAAGTTAAAGAGAGGATGGCTTCTACAAATGGATAATGATCCGAACCACACCTCAAAATCAACGGTGGATTACATGAAGAGGCATAAACTCAAAGTTTTGCCATGGCCTTCACAATCTCCTGACCTTAACATAATTGAAAATCTATGGATAGACCTTAAAAGAGCAGTGCGTAACAGGCAGCCCAGAAATCTCAAACAACTGGAAGACGTTTGTAAGGAAGAATGGGCGAAGATACCTCAAACAAGAATTGAAAGACTCTTGGCTGGCTACAAAAAGCGTTTACAGGCTGTAATACTTTCCCAAGGCGGTAGTACAAGGTATTAACTCTTTGGTTTTCTGTTATTTTGAAAGTGTAAAAGATGAAAATAAAATCCAAATTTTTTTCACATATTATAAGAATGTCTTATCTTCATTTTGATGGCTTTTGGGGATGTTTCCATCTTTCCTTGGCTTCTTTATGCACATTAATACACATTTTTACTTGGGGTGCGCAAACTTTCGATCTCCACTGTAAATAATCCAATATCTAACCTAACTGTGGTATCTATATTATTCCAAAGAATATTCGGAATTGCCATACAGTGGAACCTACGAGCATAACTTGTTCCAGAAGCGGGCTCGTATTCCAAAACCCTCGTAAACCAAATCGAATTTTCCGTGCGCACACAGAGACAAAGAGCAGGCTGATACAGAGATAGAAAATGGATCTTTAACCTCTCGAATGAATCTTTCTTTTGCTTTAAACGCATGCTGTACACACACGCATACAGACAAAATAAAAGATGTTTTACGCACACACACATGGTCACAGTGTTACAGTAAACAGTACACGCGTGCACGGATGTTGATTATACCAGTGAGAGACGCGAATTAAGACCCAGCAGGGGAGACAATTACCCACAATTCTGCAGCGCAAGAGAGAGAAAAACCATTGGCTCAGTTGTGATCACGTGATGCTTGGCATCAAAACAAGAAGCGCATGCGTGATACATGATACTCGATACTCGTAAAGCAAGACTTCCAAGTCAAATTTATTAAAAATCGCTGCTCGTCTTGCGGAACACTTGCAAACTGCGGTACTCGCAATCCGAGGTTTCACTGTATTTGCTTTTTATTTCCGTCAATACAGGAAAATAAATCTGATGAAGTTCAGACTCCACCGTCAGAGCCGCCACCAGCCACCAGACAGAATCCTGTAACGTCCACACACGGAGACTCTGAAACTGAAAAAAAGATCAAGAATTTAAGAAAGGTATGTCGGAGATTTAGCGGTTGAGGATTAACGAGACCCTGCCAGAGTGACTTTCTGGTAGTCACTGAATTTAAACTCATAACCTTACAGTTACTAGAGCAGAACTTTCTGATCAGTGTTTAAAGATACAATACTGTGGAAAAAGTCTTGAGCCGCCTTCATTTCTTCATATTAAATTCAATTAAATTATGAAGATTAAATTAAAGAAATGGAAACCAATGTATTACTGTGACAGGCTGCAATGTGCCTAAAGATTTAAACCAATTTAAAAATTGGTTATTTATGTAAAAACTCATAATTTGGCTCCACCAGTATACAAATTACCAGCCTGATCATATGTCATCATCTGCACCTTTTTCTCACTGGTTCATGCCTTTTTTTTCTCTTTTTTTTTTTAATGCTGGAATGGTTCATAGGTCACTGTGTGGTTTAATGAACAAAATAAAAATCATCTGGAACTGGCCAGGGACTGGACTGGAAATGAATATAAATACAAGAAAGTCTGGCTCTTTAGAAGAAAGATATAAAGAAATGTTGGATGGCTCAGGACTTTTGCTGTATGTGGACAGTGCAGTGTATAATTTATTTATTTTATAAACCACCTGGCATGCTGTAATAGGAAAATAATTAAACAGTATGATGGTGGAAGTGACTGATGTCATATTAAATAAAGTGCAGCAGTTTCATTTTTATCTATGTCATTAAATGTATTGTGGTGAAATGTTTGTCATAAACTTTAGTTACAACTTTTTCTTGTAAAGGAAAACTTACCGACTGCAGTTACATTGGAGACTGCTTTCATAAAGCATAAATTGAACAGCTCTCTTCTTTTGGAAGCCTTAATTATATCAGTGATGAGACAAAATAAGACATTTTTTAAAGTCACTATATACAGGTCCTTCTCAAAAAATTAGCATATTGTGATAAAGTTCATTATTTTCTGTAATGTACTGATAAACATTAGACTTTCATATATTTTAGATTCATTACACACAACTGAAGTAGTTCAAGCCTTTTATTGTTTTAATATTGATGATTGTGGCATACAGCTCATGGTGGTAAAAGTAAGGTCAAATTCACCAGAACCTTCATCACTTCATGTTCACTTCTATTCTGCTTTATGCATCCTTGGGAGAAAAAAAAGGTTTCTGCTGTTAGTGCTTCTGCTACACAACTTATTCTGCAACAAAAGTCTTCCTGATGGCCTCCGAGCGGAGCAGTGGTAAAGTGCTCGTCCTATCATCCAGAGAGCGCGTGTTTGATTCCCGGGTGATGCTGTAACCTAGACAGGCCTAGAGAGAGCTGATTGGCCGAGCTCTGTCAGAGGGGAGGGATGAGAGGTACTTAGTGCTCCCACATTAATCGCAGCTCTACAGCCAATCAGGGGCGTCTGTGAGCTCACACAAGTGGAAGGAGCGGATAGCGCTGTCGTCTGAGTGTGTTACGCCGTGCGTGAGGGAGCAGTTCGAAAAGCTGGCGTCACATGGTTTGGAGGAAACATGTGATCGTCTTCGGCCCTTAGTAGAAGCTTAATGTGGGAGCCCCCTAGTGACGGGGAGGAATTGGACACGACTAAATTAGGGAGAAAATCGGAGAGGGAAAAAAGTCTTCCAGATAAAACTGCACTAAATATGAGTTAAGTAGCAGTAATAAAAGACCAGAAAGGAACGAGGACGGTTCAGAGCGACTTAGGAGCAATTAAAAGGAAGTAAAGTTTTTTTCTTTAATTGGAAATACCATTATCAGATTAATTGGACACACATTATCAGATGTGTTTTATTTGCTGAAAGTGCTCCTGTGACTGGTTTTGAATGTGAGTTTTGGCAGGCAGCTGCTCTCCCCGTCTAAATCTTTTCGTGGTACGCAAGTACCAGGCTGTCTCTGTCTACTCTTACCCATGGATATATTATTAACTCATGTTTGTTAGTTTGGTGAAAAAGATATCACAGAATTGTCCACTTAGCACAAGTTCATTCAAATCGAGTTAATTAGTAATATAAACAATAGGTTGAAAAAACATTTGTAACAGGCATCTGTTAGTATTCTATAAAGCTGTTTCTGTCTTCCATATCCAGCCAATGTCTGTTGTATTGACACCAGCTTGCTAGTTAAATCTTTTTATTTGTGTTAAGTAGGAAAGCTGTGTATGTTTTGGGTCATGCTTTTATTTCAGGCTTCATTAAAATGGGATAACAGGAGGAAGCTAACCCGATTTTATATATTTGACTCAGAAACTCAAGGCTATTGAGGAGTTAAAGGAGCAACAAGCAGCTGGCAAACAAATGCAGAAAAACCAGGTACTGCACTTTATTCCATTACTCAGCGTATTTGTAGACTCGTCATTCTGCCTTTGTTTATTCTTCTCCACAAATAGACTCCACTGAAATATGTATTTCAGTTTTGTGTGTTGTATGTCACGGTATTAATGAAAATGAATTCAAATAACATAATTGTGTATAAACCTCGTCCCTCAGATGGAGAAGATTCAGAAGGAGGCACAGCTGCTAAAGGAGATCGAGGACCTCGAATTAGGGGTGTAGTTAATTTTCCAAGCCGTTAAAGCACAAGTGTTTTATAGCTTAATGCGTATAAGGAGATGAACCAGAGCACATGTAGGACTCAGTCCCAGATAAACATAAATGTTCAAGAACAAACAGTGTGTTGCAATTTATATACAAGAAGATCCATGAAACATCGCCTGGTCCTCTAAAGGCATTATTGCTATGCAATGTTCTGTATGGTTTATAAGGGAGGTTTTGCTATTTTACATGTTCGACATCTTCGAAGAAAATCAGTGTAATAACATTACTGCAATGCAAACACAACAGTTTAAATGAAAATCAGAAATTAGATTTATAAGGAATGTCATGAGCGTTACATTAACTTAATTTTTTTTTTATTTTCCTCATGCTGCCAGTTTATGTTGTGAAATTTCTATCAACAGATAAATAAAGAGCAGTCAAATACACTGTGATTATTATTATTTAGTTATTTACCTTCGGGGGGTAGGTGGGGGGGGTGAATTCTGCAGAATTTCAGTTTATCAGTATTTTTGTGAAGGGCCAACTAAAGCAATGACATGTTTTTAAAGAGTATCTTAGCAAGGGTAATATTCTGGAATATAGCTACTCCTATCTATAATTTCTTAAAAATAAGATTAAAAAAAAAAAATATATATATATATATATATATATATATATATTCATAACCTTATATTTGGTTGGTTAAAATCTTATTTTAAGAGTGTAGATAAATTTAACTATATTCGAGATTTGTATTTAAGATATTATTTTTGCAGTATTGTTAAATATTCCATTGATTTTTGCCTGAACTGTGTAATAGACAAAAACTAGACTCATCTGAATTAATCGTACTATAAACTAGTAAAATATATTAGTCTTGCAAAAAGTATTTTATAACATTGTATAAATATAAAATAAATATTATCATTATTTAATTAAAATTCCCCCTTAAATTTTGTTTTAAACCATGCATGGACCACTGCTCTTTTCTTGCGTTGTAGTCCTGGTCTGGTCTGACTGTGCACCTTCCATCAGAACCAGCTGTCATCACATCCAGAAAATGTCATCGCTTTAGAGGAATTATTCCATGACATCTGATCTGATTCCAGATAGCAAAATTATTATAACCCGGTTCTGCCCACCTCTACTACTGTACGTGCATCTGGCTGATGTACTGCATGGAATGATGGCTCATGAGTGGTCTGATCCTGGTTGACAAATGACAGAGGCACACATGAACAGTTATTGCATGTTTACAGAGTCCACACTGAAGAAAACATGTCACAAACAAGTGACATTATATTGAATGGCAGGTTCAGTGACCTCATAGTCTGATGTTTTTTTTCCAGCATCTGCGACCTATTTTACACACGTACACATCACATCTGTCTCTCTCACACACACACACAAACACACTTATATCACACATATCACACCTTAATCAGCCGGGCCTCTTTGGAGGTCTTAACATGCTTAAAACGTCATGAAAAATAGCACAAAGTGATTATGCCTTAAACTTATGCTGAAAAATGCTTCATGACTTATGGCACCTGGGGGGCATTTTAGAGGTCTTAACATGCTCAAAAAGCACACAGCTTGTGTGGGGAGCCTGAAAAACTATGAATGAAAGGCATCAAAACTATGAATGATGTGGAGTTACTGTATGTACTTCCACAGTCACCAGACCTGAATCCAATTGAGATGTTTTGGGGTGAGCTGGACCGCAGAGTGAAGGCAAAGGGGCCAACAAGTGCTAAACACATCTGGGAACTCCTTCAAGACTGTTGGAAACCATTTCAGGTGACTATCTCTTGAAGCTCGTCGGGAGAATGCCAAGAGTGTGCAAAGCAGTAATCAGAGCAAAGGGTGGCTATTTCGAAGAAACTAGAATATAAAACATGTTTTCAGTTATTTCACCTTTTTTGTTTACATAATTCCACGTGTTCATTCATAGTTTTGATGCCTTCAGTGAAAATCTACCAATGTAAATGGTCATGAAAATAAAGAAAACGCATTGAATGAGTGAAGGTCTGTCCAGACTTTTGGCCTGTACTGTATATACGGTATTTAACATCGCAAGCAGTTAGTTGGAGAGTCCCAGAGACTTCACATCCATGATTACAGGCTTCTTGCTGCTGTAGAGTGGTGTATGTCTGCCAGATTTTTTATGGTGGTGGGACAATAGAGGCCTGATGAGCAAAATATGTCCAATCAGATGGTTGCTCGCAAATTAGTTGAGTATAGGAAGGTAACTATATTTAATATCTATTACGGTGATCTCATAATTCTAATACTTATTACGGTGTCTCATAATATCTCTCATGCACCAATTCTGATATCATGGGGAATCATATTTAGTACGGTGAAAAAGTATTAGGTACCATATTATCTTTAATACAAACATCAGTAGTGTTAAAGTAAAACAGCTTAGATGTTTTACTGAGCATGCTGGAGAATGTCAGTTCTTCTGTCACATTTTCTATTTTTATGCAAAACCCAGAAGCCCTATGTTAGGTTTTTTGTTTCCAGTTGAAACCTAGTCCATAGTGGAACAAGGTTTTTTGAAAAAGTTTTTATGAAAGTTATATTTGGAACTATTGAATGCTTTTGTACAAAATGCAGACATAATAAACATATATAAAACAAGATTTGCACTAAAGATATTTGTGCACAGCACACTGTCACTGTTCCACTGTCTTACAGAATGTACATTAGGGAATACCCATATATACCCTACCCATATACCCTATGCATATTCTGTACATAAGACATTGAAACCCTTTCGTTTAACCAGAAAATGCTAATATTTTGTCTATTGTATGTCTGTCTCTGGTTTTTCTGTGATTTACATGGTGCTTTAGTTCACTGGCCAAAACTTAAATATGCTTTCTTTGCTGATAATAAACATTAACTTAAATCTACATGTCTTTGCACTGTGGGAGGAAAACCACAAAGCACAGGGAGAAAATGCAAACTCCACACACATTAAACCCTCGACCCTGGAGGTGCGAGGCCACAATGCTAATGACAATGCCACTGTGCCTCCATAATCTAATCTAATCCAATCTGATCTAATGCTACTGCATACATAGACTCACTGACTCTCTCTCACTCATAGATTATACCACTTTATCCTGTATACAGGGTCACAGGGGGCTTGGAGCCCATCCCAGGATATTTATGATTGATTAGATTCAATTCAACTTTATTGTCATTGTGCAAATTACATGTACAAAACCGATGAAATGCTGTTAGCATCTAACCAGATGTGCATAAGAGGCTATTAGCGTTAAGATCAGTGCCCAAATTGTTAGGTTCTAAATGTGCGTTCCAACCGGCCTGAAGTACCTTGCAAAGTATACTTCACAGGGTGTTCAGCCAAGTTAAGTTTGATTCCAAATTGCTGGGAGCAAAAGTGTTCAGTTCAAAGATAACTGTAAACGGAGTAGGGAACGAGTGGACATCAGGTCTTCACTTCACTGGAAAAGGGGAATGAAAAATATCCCATAGTCAGTTTCGATTCTTGGAAGTAGTCGAAGAAAGGAGTTATATATTTGTTATCATTATTATCGAGTATGACATCATATTAAAATGACACAGCAACTTAAATTTTAATTTAATCAAGAAATCCTTAGCGTTATATATGAAAGTAATCTGTAAAAAATAAATACATCTCCTTATCTATTTAATCAATTATTATTATTCATTCATTCATTCATCTGGTCCCCCACGACCCTGAACACAGGATTAAGCGGTATAGAAAATGAATGAATGAATGAATCATTCATCTTCTATACCGCTTTATCCTGTATTTAGGGTCGCGGGGACCTGGAGCCTATCCCAGGAGACTCTGGGCTCGAGGCAGGGTACACCCTGGACAGTGTGCCAATCCATCGCAGAGCACACACACACACACTCATTCACACACTATGGTCAATTTGGGAACGCCAATTAGCCAATTAGTCCAAATAGCCATGCACACAGAGACGGGAATCGAGCCTGGCCGCGAATCGAACCCGGACCCTGGAGGTGCAAGGCGACAGTGCTAACCACTACACCACCGTGCCGCCATGTGCCGCATTATTATTATTATTAATCAAAAAATTATTTACAAGTTATACACGTTTCAATAATCTGTTTTTATTGTATCAGTTTTTGTGTCAATCAATATTCAATATTTAATGTCCGTAGTGTAAAATGTCCACAGCAGCAACGACCTGTATCTGAGGTGCTTATGTTTCCATAGGAACGCACGGAGGAACCGAATGTTGGTGGAATTTTGTCAAGGAAAGTTCCCTTCACCGACATTCCTTGCAAACGGAGCAGGGAGTAGGGAACACCTTGTGAAGTACACTTCGGAATGGAATGCAGCCTAAGATGAATTTTAAAGGCATGAGGCGAGGTGCACCCTGGACTGGGTGCCGATTCCATCACAAGGCACACACACACATACACACGCTCATTCACACACTTTGCTTGTCTTTGGACTGTGGGAGGAAACCCACCAAGCACAGGGAGAACATGCAAACTCCATGCACACAGAACCAGAGATGGGAATCTTATTATCGATCCTGGAGGTGCGACATCCTATACAATTATGTGTACCTGAGGTGACCAGGTAGCCACAAGCGTTAAACGTACAGTGTGTATATATCCACGTCATTTTTCATCAGGCCCCAAGCACTATGTAATCAAGGGATATTTTTAGCCAACATTCAGGGTTTTTTGGGGGTCTTAACATGCTCAAAAAGTCAGCAGACAGTTTGGAATATGCTGCCATTAGGATGGCCGAGCGACTGGGCCCTTTTGCGTGGCATGGGGCCCTCACACCAGATTGTGCTGCAGAGTTCGTACACATTTGCACGTATACCTGATACATTTTTAGATCTTATTAAGATGAAAAGCTTTCGCTGTGCATGTCACTGGCGCTACTCAGCAGTAAGTCAGTTATTTTGGTTTGTTTGCAAAATGCACTCAATCATCATAGTGTGGTGCTTTTTTCCAGCTTTTGGAAGTCTTAACATAAAATTCTGTTCTAAATTAATTACATAAAGGTGTTGGTATGTCCCCTTTAAACCCATGTGGCCACAGGCATTTGTGCCCGGTCATTGTTTCTTGAAACTATATTTTATATCTGCGTTTTGTTGCTGCGTTCGTTCGGGCTTTTATTTTGTAATATTACCTCACCGAGACCGGAAGTCGTTCTCACCATGGGAGCTAGTTTCACGTTTCTGTTCTTTCCTCAGCCTGCGATTGTCCTGTTGTGAAAAGCAGCTCGGCTCTCGGCTTCTTTATTTACACCAGAGTTTCCGGACGCGGAGTTTCAGGTTTGGAAAAAGAAAACGTTTTAATATAATATTGATATTATCACCAGTGGTAACACGAGATTTAGTGTAATATTTAGCTTGTCATGTGTGACTAGTTTTAGCTTTTATTCTCCACCCGGCATTCTAGCTGCGTTAGCAGGTTTGCTAAGTTTAGCTAGCCAGCTACCAAAATACCCGCTTAGGCTTTAGCTCTGTTTATACGTGTATCTTTCCGTAACGTGATATATTTACATTTATTTAGTTTGTTTAGTAACCTGTTTTATATAGACTAATAATACTTTTATTGTTACTGCTCGACAAACATCAGAACGTCTTTAGTTTTATTTGGGGAAAAGAAAAACTCGTGGATTTGAGCTAACGTTAAACATTGAGCTCAGTGGTGCAGCTCATTTCAGGCCAAATGCGATGTTTTAAACCAAACGAAATGCATTTTCGAAATTTTCACTTTCTCACTTTGCTTTAATTGGCCTTTTAACGATGCAGGTTTTTTTCCGTCAGCATTCGATCCTATTCGTCAGTGATTTAGAAGTGGGAGGGTCTCTGCCCGTTAGCCACGCCCACCTACTATAAATTGAATGCTGTTGGCTCCTCCCAATTCATAAATGTGTGTTGCTGAAGCGACGACAGTAACAACTGGACGGCTGATCGATAGCAAACAAATGACGAGCAAGATTTATATTTCAGCATTATGCAGATGCTTTTATCCACATCAAATATATCCTGCGACTGGTGAACTATGTTACTAACTAGGAGAGGTATTTCACTGTGCGGTAATGTGTACATGACAAAGTCTTAACCTCTTTCCCAGGAATACTAGCAACATGTCTGTGTGTGCCAGTTCTCCTGGCTGTAGAATAACTAGAAATAGTTTGAGCTGTCCATTGCACATTGAAACCATTTTTGTTTCTAGATGACCGTTGTGACGATCTCCCCAGACCCCAGCGTAAATTGTTCCTTGTTCTAGTCCGGAAAATTGTTGGCGCTGCAGTGGAACCATTTTTTCTAGAAACCGATCTTTAGTCGTTGCTTAAAGATCGACAGTGTCGTAGCTCCATGGACAAACTTAAACATGCACAGCTAAAGAGAAAATTTAGGAAACGTTAGGAGTTGAGGTTTAGGCCCTCCAGGCTATAAAACCTTGCACAAATGTAACGTATCATGATATAGAGCAGGCATCACTAAATGGCTCACCACAATCCGGATCTGGACAGAGTGGAGATTCTACCCAGACCCTGATGCTTTTCTGATAGATTAGAATAAATGATGTATCAGTAATCTAGCATGTTTTTTTCCCCCAAGGTGGGTGTGGCTATATGTGTCACTCATGTATAAACTGATTGTATGGATACGAAATGAAAGTGTGACAGAGCATGGCTTCCACCACGAAAAGTGCATGTCACATTAGGGCCTATGACTGTTCCCGAGAACACTTGACACCAAAGTCTGGTTTGTGTTAATCAGTGAGAACACAAGCCTTGCGAGGTCGGCCTGAGCATGGTATGCTGTACTCGGACAGGGATTGAATCAGATTTGGAGGCCACTCGTAGCCACAGCTGACATCTTGCCTAATGTGGAAGCACCTTAAATCACTTACGAATTGGCTACACATTAGCTAGAGTGTAATCATTTTTGACTGGCTGTGAACAAATGCGAAAATGAAGTTGGTCCATTACTAACTTTTGATTGTTTATGATTTACCTACAAGTTATCTATGGTATTGTCATTCACTATGTTGCATTACCACAATTGTATCTCTCGATTTAATTTAAATTTAATATTTTCTGAGATGATGTAATAAAGGTGATGCAATAAACGACTTAGACTTAAATGTGAGGTTTAAATAAGTGCTTGTTGTAAAGGATCTTTTAAACGTTTCTTTCTGAACACAACTATAACTCGTCAATTAACATTACTGTCTGTGTTAGTGTTAGTTTATTTGTAATAAGTCTTACAAAAGCCTCTGTTTTATCCTGAAGGACAGCAGGTCGGACTGGAGGACATTAACAACGTGTCTCAAACACTGGATAGACTTGTAAGTCACTTGTTGTTTGTAAAATTATCTCCAACAGTGTGGTGTGTTCATGTTTCTCTGATTATTGAACTGCACTGCTGAATCTAAACTGTAAGGAATTAATTGTAAGAAAATAATATCCTAATCATCATTGGTGTAAAAACTCATCAATCTGAATTTTGCAACCATGAAATTCATAGTCAAAGTTTTTCAGCTCAATAAGATCTAAACATGTACCATGTATATGTGCAAGAGTGTATAAGCTATGCAGAACAAACATGTGTAAAGACCTTGGGCCACGCCCAGGGTCCAACCGCTTAGGTATCCTAATGGCAACAGAATCGAACCTGTTTGCTGATTATCATGAATTTTTGAGCATGTTAAATACATTCTAAGGATTTTTTCCCCAGCATCCAGTGCTGTTGGGGAAAAAATCCTTAGAACAAGAGGTCCCTTCACATGACATCGTAGTGCTAAAAACAAAAACACTGTGGAGTCAATGTGGCGATACATGAATTGCCACGTAAAAAGAAACGCAATATTTAATTGAAATATTTTTTCACCCATGTCTAGAGACCGTGTGTAAGTGTGTATAATGAGTGAGTTTGAGACAATTTCACTCGCAAGGTTTGGAGAAAAAGGAATGATCAGACCATTTTTAACGTACCCATCTTTTTAAAAAAATGTAAAACCATAAAAACAGATTTCTGATCCACGATTCGGAAGTTTGTGCTGATCAAGCTGAAAACCAGCCAATTCCAATCACTGCTTAATCAACCGGTGCTTCTCTTATAAATCTAATAAATCATTAAAAAAATTGGTTTTTGGAGTCAATGTGGTGATACATGAATCGGTACACAAAAGAATCTCGATTCATAACTAAATAGATTTTTTTCCTGTCTTTATTAGACTAGTAGTTGCAGTAGCAAAAGAATAACTCAGACTGAGATTTATTAGTTAGTATATATTTGTTCACTAAACTGTGCTGAAACAATGATTCAAGACGCAGATTCATGCTTTAGTATTGAGGATCACATACACGCAGTAATTAATTCTAGATGAGGCTGAATTTTTATCCTTCTTTAATTATTTTATGATTAAATATTAGTCTGAGAAAGATAAGTACATCTGTGTTTATCTGAGATCCGAAAATGATGTAATCAGATACGTGATGTGAAAAACCTGTTGTCTCCGCTTTTAAATTGTTGTTGACCACAAAAAACACATAATAAAATAAACTCCATTAGTGGCTTCCCTGCTGTCAAGTCAGGTTTATGTAATTCATCTAAGAACCAGCCCTCATGGTCCTCTACCACTGTTTGGGGGGGGATGTGATTTTACTGTGAATAGGGGTGCAGTGATTAATCAGTGTGGTCGACAACAATTGCTAATCGAATTATTTTACAATAAATTAAATTGTTGATTAGTTAATGATGTCATGACACTTGACTCTCATGCAAACTGAAAGCTCTGACATGTAGGTGTTAGGAGTGAAGTGAGTAATAGTGCGATGGCTAACTCCTTCACGAGCAAAAAAAAATCTAGTGTGGGAACATTTCACTCTTAACTCGGTCAAAACAGACGCTAGAATCAGAAGGAATTGCTTTGTGATGGCGAGGGGGCGTGGCCAAATGCCTCTTTTAGAAGGACGCGAGTGTTGGGTAAGTGGGAGGATTCACACCTGAAGAAGACGTGGATAATTAGTAACTGTGTGTTGCTGTTAGTCAGGTTTTATGAACTTGATGAGCCATTAAAAGTGAAATTCTGTCTCTCTCACACACACACTTGGAGCAACACACACTAATTAGCCCTGTTCTCCTCAGAGATGTGTCCTTTTCCCACTTACCTCACTCGGGCCCTTCACGCCTCATTTTGTTTGACGACGCCCCCAGCACTTGGCCACGCCCTTCACCATAGACTTCATCTGTTTTCATTCCAACTTGACTCCTGTAATTGGCATTGCCTGAAATTTTCTGATGTTCTGTTTTTCTCTCTCTTGAAGAATTTTCTTGACTTGAATGGACAAAGTTGCTGCGTGCACACAGGTATAAGAGGCTTCTAGGTTTTGTTCAGGAAATATTGCTTGCCAGTTAATGTCCAGTTTGAGAAATGTTATTTATTTCTTTAATTCAATGATATCCAAATTTTTTACAGATTCTGTGAAGCAAAATCCACCTTCTGGGAACCTCATTATGCCTGTGAAAAAGAAAAGAAAGTCCTCTGGTTCTGAAGACCCCAGCATCCGGAAGTGCAAAATCACCAGGTAGGCCAAAGTGCTTTCCTTCTGGATGTGTAACTAGACTGCATGACAGGATTTACACGCAGTAGAACTTGTGTAACTGTAAAGCGATAGTTTGGCCCAGATATTTATCATGAATATAGTACAGGATTTTGATCAACAGTGTGGTTATCATCAGGTTATATTCCCAGTCTCTAGTTGGTTCTTGACACTGTGATGTGTCCCTAAAAAGACTGATATTCTAAGCAAAATGTATTTATATAATTGCAAGCAATGATGATCGTACCTGATCATCTGTGCCACAGCTACAATTGGCGCACAACCTGCGAGCTTTTTGAGCATGTTAAGACCTCCAAAAAGATCCTGGAAGCTGGAATATATTTAATATATAAAAATAATCATCTTTTTGTTAGTTTGTGTTATTGATGGGATGATCATCGCTTTCCCTTGCATTTCAACAACTAATTAAAATTGATTGGTAATTTTCATTAATCATTAAAAACTCCTAAAATACACCATGTTGCATGTTTTCTGTCCGAGGACCTCGCGTGGGTATAATGCCGATAACTGCGCTTGCTCATGTCACAGTCTTGTAAAATGGCAGCCAATATAGCTCAAGGTGTCCAGTTTTCTTGAGGGGGGAAAAAGGTTGACTAAGTACTTTGGTTTTAGGAATAATGATACAAATGAACCATAAACAAAGGAAAACCTGCCACAGAGATTGTGTACAATGGGAAGTACTAGTTGGCTCACGGTGACAATTCACTTCTGCTTTGACCGCTGTGTCATTTTTGCAATGTTAATTCTGTATATTTGGGTAATGGATGCTCATGCGAGTGATCCTAGTTCATGTGCACAGTAGCAGTCAAAAGTTAGGGTTAGGGTGTATGTGTGTCCCCCCCCCCCCCCCCCACACACACTTTCTCAAAACTATGAAATAACACATGAAATCAGGTAATTTACAACAGTCAGCAATAACCTATTTTAAGACAAGAATGTCGCCTCTTCTGGAATAGTTCTTACAAGAACAGTATTGTCAAGTGCGTTTGCAAAACCCATCAAGCACCATGAAGGAACTGGCTCTCATGAAGACCGTCCCGGAAAAGCAATAAGACCAAAACCCTCCTCTGCTGCAGGGGAGAAGTTCATGTTCAAGATACCAGCCTCAGAAATCACCAATTAACAACCAGCACCTCAGATTAGAGCCATTATGAAGGATTTACAGACCATAGCAGACACATCTCAGTATCAACTGCTCAAAGGAGATTACTGTATATATTGGATGCCAACAGCATTGTCTTACAATTTAAATAAATAAAAATCAGGAAAGATTATTTTGTTTATCAGATTAGACTCTAGATATGGAATTACCCGACAGTGATTTTATTGGAATAATTCACTCTTTCCAGTTACTGTAGGACACAGACTCCTGGGAGATTGATAAACCATGAAGATCAGTTTTCCAGCAAGAAGTGCCTTGCCTGGTTTTACGAGTATGCAGGTATGCCGCCTCTTCTTCCTGCTTTTGCTTAAAGCTGATTTACAGTTATGCTTAATAAGCTTATCATGCTATAACTTACCGTACTGTAAAGTCACATTTCCTTCCTGATTAATCCGGGCATCTTGTCGTTTTGCTCCCCTCAGGGTCGGATGACGTGGTGGGACCAGAGGGTATGGAGAAGTTCTGTGAGGATATAGGTGTTGAACCAGAAAACGTTAGTGTTTTCTCACGTCATTGATTTATGTTTTTTTTTTTTTTTTTTTTTTTTTAACACAACCACAGTGTAGTAACGCACCTCAGCCATCGGAGTTTCTGTTATTTTACACACACATTATAACTTTTCTTATGTCCTAATTAAATGGCCAGTTATAATTCATATGACGTCATCACCAAGTGTATGATGCAAATCATTTGTAAGTGCTGTGTGAGCGAAAACGAATGCCCTGCTTGTGATTTGCATCTAAGAAGAGACTTTCATCTGTTTGGTCCCCTGAAAGCAGCCCCACGAGGACGAAGATCACTTCTTCATCAGAAGTGAGACACGGTGCATTTGGGGCGCAAATAAAGAGTCGTTAAACAATAGACATGGTGTACTGAAATGCAAGGAGATTATGTCGAAAAATTATGTATTTGTCTTTTACGTTTATTGCAAATAAATACTACAGCCAGAATGCGGATGATTTTTTTTAAACTCATAAATGTAATGGGATTTTGACAAATGCGGCATTTCTTGTTTAAGTGCTCTTGTCCATTTGTGTTTAGATTGATAATTGATGCCTATTGTGTGCCTTATCAGCCTGTTTTGTTTCCCTACTACAGCCTTGATCTAGGTACCAAATACTCAGCCACTTAACATTTCTAAAATGTTCTTTGTGTCTCTCCTCCAGATTGTCATGTTAGTCTTAGCCTGGAAACTAGAAGCACCAAATATGGGATTTTTCACAAAAGAAGAGTGGATGAAGGGAATGACATCACTGCAGTAAGAGACTCTCTCAGTAGTGTTCTGGTGAAGCTGTGAATGTGTCCAGCTTGTTAACCTTAACCTCCCTCTCCTTTTGAAACAGGTGTGACTGCACAGAACGGTTACAAAGCAAACTCGAATATCTGCGCTCTCAGCTGAATGACGCGGTCGTGTTCAGGAACATTTACAGATACGCCTTTGACTTTGCCAGGGTGAGATTATTTTGCAGTCTAGAGGTCTGTGCACACCATCGTAAAGCCTCTAGGGGCAGCAGAAGCTTTAGGCTAATGAGGCAAAAGAGCACATGGCTCGGTTTGGATATTTTACAGAAGCAGAATCATTAGAATAATGGCATCATTATGCTGTTTTTTAATTTTTAGTTAGATTTTGATTGCAGGACGAATTAAGTTGCTATTGTTGTAGCCATGTTTAATAGAATATCATTAGGATTATTCATTATTCGGCCTGTTCTGTATCTCTAGGATAAAGACCAGCGTAGCCTAGACATGGACACAGCAAAGTCAATGTTGGCGCTGCTTCTTGGAAGGACGTGGCCTCTGTTTCCTGTGTTTAACCAGTTTTTGGAGGTGGGTGCGTGTTCATTAATAGGAGGTCCACTGATGTTCTTCTTCTTATTGCCCTTAAGAAAGAAATACCCTGTTTTCAAGTTAGGAGGATTCGTTTGGGAGCTGCACCTTTTTGCTCCCACAGGTTTTCTAGCTCATTTTTGGTCTTATTTAATCTTCAAAAACTGCCTCCAAAACTCTTTGAGACAGTGAATCGCAGAAAAAATACTTTTGTTTCTCTCTCTTGCAAATTGTTCCTCAATTTTGCAAACGCCCCCACAGAAATTACATTATGTATAATATATTTTGACTGCTCCAAAAAAAAAGGGGGACGATATGTTTAATCCCTTTGGGGATTGTGGATGTTTATTTGCGACTTGATGCATTTAATTGTCTCAGGAATGCATGGACTTCTTGCGGTAACGATTTATCTTAAAATCTGCCAAAATCAAGCATGCATTTAAATAGCTTCTGTGACCAAAGCTTTTGGAAGTACACCCACACCAAACCTCACATGAAGCAAAATTAAAGGCTCCTCTTTCAAACAGTCAGATTAAAAAGTTCTAACAAAGCGCTAACAACTGTCAAGAAATCCAGCTCAGAATAAGGACAGTCACTTTCTGATTCAAGTAAATGGGAGACATCATGTTTCATTCAATGTGAGAATCAGCTGCTATGGCAACCGGGATAAACCACGGCCTCTCCTCTCTCACGCGTTCACCAGATTCACAGATTGCATGAATAAATATTGCATAAATATTGGGTACCATGTAGGAGAAGAACGGGCTGGTTTGAAGATTTTGCACAGGAAAAGCAACACCACTGCGCCTCTATCTCACAATCCTACAAACCGGATTCCAAAAAAGTTGGAACACTAAACAAATTGTGAATAAAAAGGGAATGCAATGATGTGGAGATGGCAAATGTCAATATTTTATTCAGAATAGAACATAGATGACAGATCAAAAGTTTAATCCGAGAAAATGTATCATTTTAAAGGAAAAATATGTTGATTCCAAATTTCACGGTGTCAACAAATCCCAAAAAAGTTGGGACAAGTAGCAATAAGAGGCTGGAAAAAGTAAATTTGAGCATAACGAAGAGCTGGAAGACCAATTAACAGTAATTAGGTTAATTGGCAACATGATTGGGTATAAAAAGAGCTTCTCAGAGTGGCAGTGTCTCTCAGAAGCCAAGATGGGTAGAGGATCACCAATTCCCACAATGTTGCGCAGAAAGATAGTGGAGCAATATCAGAAAGGTGTTACCCAGCGAAAAATTGCAAAGACTTTGCAGTTATCATCATCAACTGTACATAATATCATCCGAAGATTCAGAGAATCTGGAACAATCTCTGTGCGTAAGGGTCAAGGGCGTAAAACCATACTGGATACCCGTGATCTCCGGGCCCTTAAACGACACTGCACCACAAACAGGAATGCTACTGTAAAGGAAATCACAGAATGGGCTCAGGAATACTTCCAGAAACCATCGTCAGTGAACACAATCCACCGTGCCATCCGCCGTCGCCAGCAGAAACTCTACAGTGCAAAGAAGAAGCCATTTCTAAGCAAGATCCACAAGCACAGGCGTTTTCATTGGGCCAGGGATCATTTAAAATGGAGTGTGGCAAAATGGAAGACTGTTCTGTGGTCAGACGAGTCACGATTCAAAGTTCTTGTTGGAAATGTGGGACGCCATGTCATCCGGACCAAAGAGGACAAGGACAACCCAAGTTGTTATCAACACTCAGTTCAGAAGCCTGCATCTCTGATGGTATGGGGCTGCATGAGTGCGTGTGGCATGGGCAGCTTGCATGTCTGGAAAGGCACCATCAATGCAGAAAAATATATTCAGGTTCTAGAACAACATATGCTCCCATCCAGACGTCATCTCTTTCAGGGAAGACCCTGCATTTTTCAACAAGATAATGTCAGACCAAATTCTGCATCAATCACAACATCATGGCTGTGTAGGAGAAGGATCCGGGTACTGAAATGGCCAGTCTGCAGTCCAGATCTTTCCCCTATAGAGAACATTTGGCGCATCATAAAGAGGAAGGTGCGACAAAGAAGGCCCAAGACGATTGAACAGTTAGAGGCCTGTATTAGACAAGAATGGGAGAGCATTCCTATTTCTAAACTGAATGAGAAACTGGTCTCCTCGGTCCCCAGACGTCTGTTGAGTGTTGTAAGAAGAAGGGGAGATGCCACACAGTGGTGAAAATGGCCTTGTCCCAACTTTTTTGGGATTTGTTGACACCATGACATTTTGATTCACCATATTTTTCCCTTAAAATGATACATTTTCTCAGATTAAACATTTGTTCCGTGATTTATGTTCTATTCTGGATAAAATATCTCCACATCATTGCATTCAGTTTTTATTCACAATTTGTTTAGTGTCCCAACTTTTTTGGAATCCGGTTTGTAGTTGTAGACACAATTCAGTCTCTAGTTATATTTATTATGGAAATGTTTGTTTGGGTATGTGGTGCCATCCATACGGAAGCATATTTTAGGAGAAACTTGCTCCGACCCAACCTTTGTCTTATTCGTTGTTCTTCAACTAATTGTCTTTTGACCTAATGTTGTATCTGTCGAGATATTAGAACCAGGCAATACTGCAAGTGAAAACGCACTTATAGCAAAATTAAGGGAAAAAGAAATCACTTTTCAAACCTACTTGTATTTCTCAGACTATAATATACTTTTTAGGTGATGTGGGTTTAGATTTTATTCCCAGCATGCGGTATTGAACTTTTAGTCCAAACATCATACTTACACTTTCTCTTGTCCTTCTAGCAATCGAAGTATAAAGTCATGAACAAGGACCAGTGGTACAACGTCTTAGAGTTTAGCCGCACTGTTAACTCGGACCTCAGTAACTACGACGAGGACGGAGCTTGTAAGTCTGAACTCTTGGTGTGCCGGAATTAATCATTTCTTTTGTGGTAACTTGATTTTTTTTTAAACTGTAGTGTCGCATGTTTTTTTTTTTTTTTTTTTTTACTCCTAGGCCATGAAATTGTTCTATAATTGTTCTGTAGCACATGATGATCCACCTAGATAACGAAATTATATAACTATTCTTGGTATGCCTGGTATGGTGTAATGGACTTGATGACCACGACAATTTTTCTTTTCTGAAGTGTTTACATTTTTTTTTTTTTGGCTGACTGAGCATATACAGGTCCTTCTCAAAAAATTAGCATATTGTGATAAAGTTCATTATTTTCTATAATGTACTGATAAACATTAGACTTTCATATATTTTAGATTCATTACACGCAACTGAAGTAGTTCAAGCCTTTTATTGTTTTAATGTTGATGATTGTGGCATACAGCTCATGAAAACCCAAAATCCCTATCTCAAAACATTAGCATATTTCATCCGACCAATAAAAGAAAAGTGTTTTTAATACAAAAAAAGTCAACCTTCAAATAATTATGTTCAGTTCTGCACTCAATACTTGGTCGGGAATCCTTTTGCAGATTCTTGTGTCTTGTGTCTCTCAACTTTCTCTTCACAATATCCCACAGATTCTCTATGGGGTTCAGGTCAGGAGAGTTGGCAGGCCACTTGAGCACAGTAATACCATGGTCAGTAAACCATTTACCAGTGGTTTTGGCGCTGTGAGCAGGTGCCAGGTCGTGCTGAAAAATGAAATCTTCATCTCCATAAAGCTTTTCAGCAGATGGAAGCATGAAGTGCTCCAAAATCTCCTGATAGCTAGCTGCATTGACCCTGCCCTTGATAAAACACAGTGGACCAACACCAGCAGCTGACATGGCACCCCAGACCATCACTGACTGTGGGTACTTGACACTGGACTTCAGGCATTTTGGCATTTCCCTCTCCCCAGTCTTCCTCCAGACTCTGGCACCTTGATTTCCGAATGACATGCAAAATTTGCAACCTGTAGCCCATTTCCTGCACACGCCTGTACACGGTGGCTCTGGATGTTTCTACTCCAGACTCAGTCCACTGCTTCCGCAGGTCCCCCAAGGTCTGGAATCGGTCCTTCTCCACAATCTTCCTCAGGGCCCGGTCACCTCTTCTCGTTGTGCAGCGTTTTCCGCCACACTTTTTCCTTCCCACTGAGGTGCCTTGATACAGCACTCTGGGAACAGCCTATTCGTTCAGAAATGTCTTTCTGTGTCTTACCCTCTTGCTTGAGGGTGTCAATGATGGCCTTCTGGACAGCAGTCAGGTCGGCAGTCTTACCCATGATTGCGGTTTTGAGTAATGAACCAGGCTGGGAGTTTTTAAAGCCTCAGGAATCTTTTGCAGGTGTTTAGAGTTAATTAGTTGATTCAGATGATTAGGTTAATAGCTCGTTTAGAGAACCTTTTCATGATATGCTAATTTTTTGAGATAGGGATTTTGGGTTTTCATGAGCTGTATGCCACAATCATCAATATTAAAACAATAAAAGGCTTGAACTACTTCAGTTGTGGGTAATGAATCTAAAATATATGAAAGTCTAATGTTTATCAGTACATTACAGAAAATAATGAACTTTATCACAATATGCTAATTTTTTGAGAAGGACCTGTATATGCATGTGTATATACACTCAGTATATACACATACTACTGCCCAGTCTGGCAATGTAGCACACCGCTCTTAAAGCATTTATTAGACTATTGTGATCAGTAGACCCACTATACAGTATGTACATGTTCGAAAGAGGATATATAAACTAATATCCACGCCTGTTTGAGCATATAACAAATTAGAAACTGCTCAATGCCGTTTGTTTTGTTCCTCAGCCGATTTGACGCTAACCCCATCTATTCTGTCCTCCACAGGGCCGGTGATGCTGGACGAGTTTGTGGAATGGTATAAAGCCAGACTGACTTTATAGCACCACATGATCATGTGTGTAAAAATAATAAATAAATAAGGGCAAAAGCACATCAATGGACGCCATTCCTCCACATTAAACAGTCCAGAGAAACAATCGCGCCCCCCCTTCCCAGGAAAGCCATCTTGCTTCTTGTGGATCCATCACAACCATAGACTTACAGTGTTACTTAAACTCGAAAAAGGAAACGGAGGAAACTGCTTTAAATGTGTTGCGTCTTTCACAGCAGTTTCATTGCCAATGTTGTTGTGTCTGGTGGAGGGAAGTCATCTGCTTATGTAATATTTTTGTTTATAGTGTTTTCAAATGAAAATAAAGGAACTGTATGGAACGACTGTATTTCGCCGAATGTGTTTGCAGCATGCTCCAAAACCCAACCCATTAGTGACCGTTAGTGCTGTTGAAGTCTTGACACCCAACACATTGCTTCTGTAGTAACTATGTGGGCATAGTCAAAGGTTAATAATAATGGGAATAAAAAAAATATCTTGAAGCGTAGTGATGAGGGCAAAATTCCAACTGCTGCAATATAATTAGTATTCAATATTTAACGTACATAAGAGTCTCCAGTGTCGGCGCCACACAAATGTGATCAGGCCGGAGGGCTCTAGTTTTTGTGAAGTGATGAGCCGTTTTTCTTTTGTCTTAGGCTTTTAATATATAATTCTTATGAATAAAGAAAGAGGCTGATGATGGCATATAACATACAGGCGTATGCAAAAGTTTAGGCTTCAGTTTGCTGAATATATTGTGCATTTTTTTCCCCATTTCCAAGAGAGACTGTGTTAACATCTTTTCAATTAAAAAAACAAAAATCTGTCATTTATCAAGGGGTGATGAACATTTAAAAAAAAAACTGATGCATAGTTACTTTGTATGCCATTAATTGAGCAAAAATAAAAACATCATGGCACTGTGCATAAGTTTGGACACTCTAAGAGCTCCAGAGTCTCAGATTCTTTTTAGAAGATTTCAGACGTTAGATCTGAAACCTTATCTAAAGCTCGTTAGATCTGATGCATGGCAACAGCTGTCATTAGTAAATGCCAATTTCAAAGCGTCACAAATACTTTGACTCTTCAAGCCTTGTGCACACACTTGCGGACACTCAACAACTATGGGTTCCTCTAAGCAGCTGTGTAAGACTCTGAAAACCAAAGTTATTTATGGCCACAATGCAGAGGAAGGCTACAAGAAGATAGCACAGCATTGTCAGCTTGCAGTTTCCACAGTGAGAATTGGCAGTTCAGATGGAGGTCAAGATGAGATCTGGAAGACTAAGAAAACTCTGAGAGAGAACTGCTCATATGCTGGTCAGAAAGACAAATCAAAACCCCCATTTTACTGCAAAAAACCTGCAGGAAGGTTTAGCAGACTCAGGAGTGGTGGTGCACCGTTCCACAAGACGGCAGAAGAAAACCTCACCTGTGTCCCCATCATAAAATCCAATGTCAGAAGTATGCAACAGAACATCTACAGAAGCCTGATGCATTTTGGAAACAAGTGCTGTGGACTGATGAAGTTAAAATAAAACTCTTTGGCCACAATCAACAAAGGCATGTTTGGAGGAAATAAAGGCGCAGTATTTCATGAAAAAAACACCTTGCCAACTATTAAGCATGGGGGTGGATCTATCATGCTTTGGGGTTGTGTTGAAGCCAGCGGCACAGGAAACATTACACGGGTGGAGGGAAGAATCAATTCCACAAAATACCAGCAAATTCTGGAAGCAAAAATCACACCATCTGTAAAAAAAAAAAAAAAGCTAAAGCTGCTAAGAGGGTGACTTCTACAAACGGGGCCATGATCCTAAACATACCTCGAAATCCACTATGGATTATTACAGAACTGGAAGCCTTCTGCAAGGAAGAATGGGAGAAAATCCCAAGTACAAGAATTTAAAGACTTTTAAATTGATGTTAGAAGGCTATGATATCTGCCAGAGGTGGTGTTACTAAGTACTGATTATGTAGAGTGCCCAAACTTTTGCACAGTGCCACAAGGATGTTTTTATTTTTTATCTTCAATTTATGACTATGCATCAATGTTTGCTGAAAATATCACCAAAATCTGTTAATCAATGGGGTGTGTAAACTTTTGCACAAGACATGATACATGATAGCAAGGACTTGTCTAAGATATTCTACAATGTTATATATATATCCCTAAAAATTGCTGCAGTTTATGAGACATAAATCTTCATATAGAGAATTGATTCTTGTTCAGGTTTTATACATCCATTAAGCACTTTTCTAGACGTACTATACAAATACTGGATACATTATAAGGTTCCACCACATCCCATTCCCAATGTTGCTCTCATGGAATCAGATCCGGTGACAATGAAGGACCCTGAAGAACCATGTGTGTGAAGAGTTTGAGACAATTATTTATTTGTACCTTTACTCAAAAATAGCTGCATAGTTAGTACCTCTATATTTATTTTCTCCTCCAATAGAATTTATATGGCGACAAAAAGGAGAAGATAATGAAAACAACGACGGTGGTGACCCCGCATCTCATGACACGGATGATGATGATCTTTTACCCACATTGGGATTTAAATGGAGGAAGCTGAAAAATCAAGGAGCTTAAATAAGGAAACGAATGAAGCCTTAACCAGGAACAGAGTCACATCATAAAACGAGGAGGCACAGGAACATACCTGAACCCTGGACCCTAAATTAAAGTCAGATTGTCTTGAAGTGAAAAAAGCACTGAAACAGATTTCAGAGGCTTCACAATATAGCAGTTAAACATTAAACACTTCCTTGTAATCTAAGCATATTCATAATCATTTTCATGCTGAATGACAATGACTTCCATTTAACCCATTTTATATATACAGTGTGTATATATATATATATATATATATATATATATATATATATATATATTTTTTTTATTTTTTATTTTTTTTTTTTTTTTCCCCAAGTTGCTAGTTGTTTTAATAAGTAGAAGTGACTCATTGCACATAACATTAAGCACAGAAGCTGAAACCTAGTCTACCTTTCACTCTCTCCCACTCTGTGAATATGTGTTTGTATGTGTGTGTGTGTGTGTGTGTGTGTGTGTGAGACTGTGCTTGTTTGCACACATTTCGGGGACTTTTTGCCTTATGCTCATAAATGATCAGTCAGTTTTTAAAAATATCTGAATGTGTGCTTGTGTGTGCTGAATGAGTGGTTAGCACTGTCTCCTTGCACCTCCAGGGTCCAGGTTTGATTCCCAGCCAGGCTCGATTCCCGTCTCTGCATGGAGTGTGCATGTTCTCCCCGTGCTTGGTGGGTTTCCTCCAGGTACTCCGGTTTCCTCCCACAGTCCAAAGACATGTAGGTTAGGCTAATTGGTGTTCCCAAATTGCCTGTAGTGTGTGAATGAGTGTGTGTATGTGTGTGCCCTGTGCTGGATTGGCAGGGTGTACCCTGCCTCGTGCCATAAGCCTCCTGGGATAGGCTCCATGTTCCCGCGACCCTGAATATAAGCGGTATACTGTAGATGATGAGAGAGTGAGAGTGTCAGGTCTCTCTGGATGGCACTCACAAGGCTTTGCAATCCACTGCTCAGATACAGAGTTGGTAGTTATAGAAGGTCTGGTCTTGCTTAAGGTCTGGCTTAAATGTCAGTCTGAGGACCAGGATGAAAGGGATTAGGATTAAAGGATGAAATTAGGATTAAAGTTGGACAGAAATGATATGTCCTCAGATACCAGTGAATTATGGCAGTCCATAGTGACCCTGCGTGATCCTTATCACCTACTCCACTTCTCCAAGGGGTTTTGAATTATAAGAGCTGGGGAGTATTTGTATGTTTTTGTAACATAATGTTTTCCCCCCCACATTCATAAAGTCATGTAAAGTTGATTTAAACATTTAAAATTAATTCATTCATCTTCTATGCCGCTTTGTCCTGTATTTAGGGTTGCGGGGACCTGGAGCCTATCCCAGGAGACTCAGGGCACAAGGCAGGGTACACCCTGGACAGTGTGCCAATCCATTCCAGAGCATACGCACACACACACACACTATGGTCAATTTGGGAACGCCAATTAGCCTAATCTGCATGTCTTTGGACTGTGGGAGGAAACCGGAGTACCCGGAGGAAACCCACCAAGCACGGGGAGAACATGCAAACTCCATGCAGCTGTAAGTGTTTAGGGAGATGATTTACTGTAAGTCATAGTGATAAGAACATTTTCTAACATGTGCAGATGTATCACAAAAAAAACAGGGACATATAATTTCCTGGTATGTCAGTTGTCGGTACTCAGAAATCTTTCTGTAAATATTTCAACCTTAAATCACATCCAGTTCCTCAATAATGTTACACAGACTTGCTCATGAGCTAAAGGACTCCAGATTGTTTGCTTAGGCCATGCTGAGACCTTCCTCTGGTTCGCTTGAGTCTTTGGTTGTGGAGAAATCTGGTGATTCCACCTCGCTCATGATGCTTTGGAGTCGAGTAAGCGACAGCACTCTCTGTCTGGGTGTCGGGATATCCTCAGGTTCTTTAATGTGGCTGTACCGGTTCCCATCATCATCATAGTTGTATAATTTAATAACCCTTTTGGCTTGTTTGTGCGCGATCGTCTCTGGTCCCTGTCCGGCTTTCTGTTCCTCTCCTTCTTGGTCTTCGTGTTGATCTGATGTATCATCAGCGTTTTCGTTTGATGTGCTGTTTATACCGTTTTCAACATCACTGCTTACTGAGTCATCCTCCAAGCGAGGCTCATCTTGGTTTGTCTTCATGTTAGAAGGAGAATTGATGGAGGCTGAGGACTCTGGCGCAAATTCTACAGTGCCTTCGTCAGAGTTTGGATTTCTGTGGAAAATCACAGTCTCTCTTGATGTGTCTTGGCGGCTGCTTTTTTTAGGCCAAATCCTGGCCCTCGTTCTTTGTAGACCCTTAATGACGTAGGGTTGGCTTAACGCACCGAGCGTAAACGCACCTATAAAGGTGACCAACACTGACGACGAGACGGCTGCTGCGAAGTGAGCGTCTGAGTAACCATCGGTGGGCGTCTCGGCCTCTCTAGCCGTTCTTATCTTCGTTCTTTTCTTCAGCATGTTTCTGTTCAGTACATTCACACTGTATGGAATGATTGTCGTGCCTCTACTGTCCACAAGGTGGCAGCTGTAGAGTCCAGCATGACTTATTGTAACCTTCGAGATCCGGAGATTGCCGTTAATCACCTCTATCGGGTCGTTATTGGTGAGGTGGAATCTTTCTCCAAAGGATCCAAACGGGGTCTGCCACCACAGAACCAGTCCTACAGAACAGATGAAGAAGAACATGGAACATGGAGTTTAGAACCTGGAACCTCATTGTTTAACAACAGGCAGAATCTGTGGATGTTTACCTTCTCGGGTCTCGTTCCCACACTGTAGCTCTGTAGCATTTCCCAGAATGACACTGACTGTGATTTTAGGCTGGAGTTGTAATGTGCTCTCAGGAAACTCCGGCCTCATTTTAGAGTTTGTCTCATGTGCACCATGGGTCATTTTACCTGCAGATCCATCAGGTGTTTGAAGATAAAGTGTAGTCCAAAACAGAAGGAGCTCAATGAGTTGCCTTAGTGGCATTGTTTCAAACCTAGACAAATATTCAAACACATGGGTTACACACTGAACTGCCAGTTTATTAGGCACACCTCCTTTTGGCCATTGGCATGTTGGTTGGGATGACAGTACAAGTCTACTTTGTAGACGTAAAGTTATTGAGATGATTATTGCAAAAAAAGAAATTTATATCGTTTTCGTACCAAATAATACCTGCTCATTGGTGTTCCCTTTGCAAAAATAGACCAAAATAATCAACCAATATTTACAATTTGAATAAAAACATTATGCCACTTTTGCATTATTTTCACTGTAGCCCAATAGTACAATAAATAGACTTAACTGATAAAATAGCAGCCCATGCATTTGGTTAACTTTTGAGGTTGCACATGGGAGGTGTTTTATACACACAGTATACAGCATACAGTGGTGTGAAAAACTATTTGCCCCCCTCGTGATTTCTTATTCTTTTGCATGTTTGTCACACAAAATATTTCTGATCATCAAACACATTTAACTATTAGTCAAAGATAACACAAGTAAACACAAAATGCAGTTTTTAAATGAGGAGTTTTATTATTTAGGGAGAAAAAAAATCCAAACCTAATAACTGGTTGGGCCACCCTTAGCAGCAATAACTGCAATCAAGCGTTTGCGATAACTTGTAACGAGTCTTTTACAGCGCTCTGGAGGAATTTTGGCCCACTCATCTTTGCAGAATTGTTGTAATTCAGCTTTATTTGAGGGTTTTCCAGCATGAACTGCCTTTTTAAGGTCATGCCACAACACCTCAATAGGATTCAGGTCAGGACTTTGACTAGGCCACTCCAAAGTCTTCATTTTGTTTTTCTTCAGCCATTCAGAGGTGGATTTGCTGGTGTGTTTTGGGTCATTGTCCTGCTGCAGCACCCAAGATCGCTTCAGCTTGAGTTGACGAACAGATGGCCGGACATTCTCCTTCAGGATTTTTTGGTAGACAGTAGAATTCATGGTTCCATTTATCACAGCAAGCCTTCCAGGTCCTGAAGCAGCAAAACAACCCCAGACCATCACACTACCACCACCATATTTTACTGTTGGTATGATGTTCTTTTTCTGAAATGCTGTGTTACTTTTACGCCAGATGTAACGGGACACGCACCTTCCAAAAAGTTCAACTTTTGTCTCGTCGGTCCACAAGGTATTTTCCCAAAAGTCTTGGCAATCATTGAGATGTTTTTTAGCAAAATTGAGACGAGCCTTAATGTTCTTTTTGCTTAAACGTGGTTTGCGCCTTGGAAATCTGCCATGCAGGCCGTTTTTGCCCAGTCTCTTTCTTATGGTGGAGTCGTGAACACTGACCTTAATTGAGGCAAGTGAGGCCTGCAGTTCTTTAGATGTTGTCCTGGGGTCTTTTGTGGCCTCTCGGATGAGTCGTCTCTGCGCTCTTGGGGTAATTTTGGTCGGCCGGCCACTCCTGGGAAGGTTCACCACTGTTCCATGTTTTTGCCATTTGTGGATAATGGCTCTCACTGTGGTTCGCTGGAGTCCCAAAGCTTTAGAAATGGCTTTATAACCTTTACCAGACTGATAGATCTCAATTACTTTTGTTCTCATTAGTTCCTGAATTTCTTTGGATCTTGGCATGATGTCTAGCTTTTGAGGTGCTTTTGGTCTACTTCTCTGTGTCAGGTAGCTCCTATTTAAGTGATTTCTTGATTGAAACAGGTGTGGCAGTAATCAGGCCTGGGGGTGACTACAGAAATTGAACTCAGGTGTGATAAACCACAGTTAAGTTATTTTTTAACAAGGGGGGCAATCACTTTTTCACACAGGGCCATGTAGATTTGGAGTTTTTTTTTCTCCCTTAATAACGTAAACCTTCATTTAAAAACTGCATTTTGTGTTCAATTATGTTATCTTTGACTAATAGTTAACGGTTTTTGATGAGCAGAAACATTTAAGTGTGACAAACATGCAAAAGAATAAGAAATCAGGAAGGGGGCAAATAGTTTTTCACACCACTGTATATTTATGCATTGTTTTTTTTTTTTTTTTAATAAACTGCCATCCGACATCCTTTAGATGCCCCCAGAGAAAATACTCTCTTGTGTTTTATTGTGATTTTTAATTGATCTGTGACAATCATAGTCAATAAGACCTGTGCGGTAATTTCATAGAAATGTCCTACCTCTTTAATGCACACAGACGAACGCAGTCTTACAACAGTCCACTTGCTTTCGAAGTTTAACTGCTCTCTTTCACACTTTATGCTGTTTCTAAAAGGGGAGTAAAGTGCAACCCTCACATGACACTTCAATTTCCATCTCGTGCTCCATGTTTAAAGATTAACATTTTGTCCATCCAAAGACAAAAAGGACATGTTAGAGTCCCATGACGATCCCAGCCGAGGTGGCTCAGATAACTTGTCATTAGCTTATTCCTTCTTTAACTCCCATTAAAGGAGTTCGTGGAAGGCCAGCGTTTCAGACATGCAGCAGGCAATTCAATGATGGCTCCAGTGTACTGAGAAAACTTTCCTCCAAGCACTAGTGAAATACTGGGACAACTGTATTAATGTAGCAGGGGAATATATAGAGAAATAAAGTTCATTATTTCACTTAATCGGATTAACGGCCTTCGTTTGTATTTGCACTTTCAACTGAACTGAGGTTTTGAAAGCTAGTCCTGTAGAAGACCTCATACCTATCAGGAGATCTTCTAATAGACGATCTGTGTAAAAAAACAAGCCATGTTTTCTAACTGGGAACCTTCAAAGGGTAGGAACGGTGAGTACAGCAGCCAGAAAGTAGACAATGTTTTTATTACACACACACACACACACACACACACACCATGTCACTAATGTGTTAACAGCTGATAACTGTACCTATAAAGTGTATCTGTATCCTGTACGCAGCTCAGTGTATGTAGAACAAATGGCATAAAGTGTGCACAGTGTTGTGATCCATGTGCCATTAGATGTCAGTGTTGAACCTCACAGAGTTTGCAATGTATCCTGGAGCGTCTCCACCCATCTTCACTTAATGTAGAGTTAGAGGGACTCATGCTCAGGCATGCTTAAGAAAGGAAGAAGATAGATGTTGAATTATATGGTGATGTCCAATCATATGCTCTTGCTCTTGGGAAACTTCCTTTTCATAGGTTAAATGTTGTGGACACTTTTAGTGATGGACACTTGACCATCAGACGCAAATGTGCTTGTTGAACATCCCATTCCAGATTTAGTACCCCTCGGCTGTTGGAATTACCTCCACTTTTCTGAAAATGCTTTCCACTAGAGGGTGCTGTAAGGATTTGTCCATTCAGCCACAAGAGCATTAGTGGGGTTGGACCAGGAAGACTGGTGCATATATGGAATTCCATTTAATCCCAGAGGTGTTCAATGAGGTAAAGATCAGGAATAAGATTTTATTGAATCACCTTTAGCTTTGATTATGACACATTATGGTCTCCAGGTCATTCTCTTTCGCAGTTTTTTGCCCAGGTAATTCAGTGCATTCATGACATCAGCTGACTTTATTTCACTGCCACATAACGTTGCTGAGTCGACTGACCAACTGAAGCAACGCTAGATCATAACACTGCCTCCAGAGGCTGGTCCAGTGGCCATGCATGACGAATGCATTGGTTCGTTTGCTTCTTTTCATAACCTGAGACTCCCATCACACTGGAATATTGTCAATCCGAACTCACCAGACCACATGACCACCTTTTTCCATTGCTCCAAAGTCCAATCTTTATGCTCCCAAATTTAATTAGTTAATTAGTCTAATTGATTTCCCCCAGCTGTTTAGTTCCGGTCATGTGTGTTCACGCTTGCACATTTTGCACCTCAGGACTGCAAACCTTTATGGGACATTTGCACATTTGCACATTTGCCACATTGTGAACTTGAACTGCAATCGTGCACATTATCTTGCCAATAACGTGACACGGTTCTACACTACACTACATCACATTTCTTTTATATTTCATTTTACTATACTGTATATCATTTTCTATTTTTATTATATATTCTTTAACTTCTTTATATTTCTATCTTATTCAAATTTTTTTTTTTTTATTCTTATTCTTATTGCTGTATATTATGTAAATTTGAATGTTTTTTTAATTCTCTTATTTTTTGTAATATTGAGGTCAACAGCAGTCGTATAAGCATTTCACTTCATATCATACTGTGTATGACTGCGTATGTGACGAATAAAATTTTTATTTGTATTTGAATTCTTAGCACATTGTGTGTATGGACATCATCTTGCTTGCACCATTAAACACAGCTATGGTTTTTACTGTTGATTTTTCCATGCAACTTCGCTAAGTGTTTACATGATCTCAATGTGTTTTTATTAGGGTTGTTCCGATTCCGATACTGGTATCGGAAATGCTGCCGATACCACGAAAAAATCTGGCATTGGAATCGGCGAGTATTTGAGTCCACGTACCGATCCGATACCATTTCCCTAAACATAACCTATTTATGCCCGCTAGTTTTGCTAGCTTAGCTTACTTACAGAGTGTCACGGCGTGCGCCTGGGATGGGCGTGCATCCAAATTGATATCGCTCCTCGCTCACTAGTTAGGCGGCCTCCCCACCCTTTAGGTATGTAAAGGAGCAGGGCCACAGAATCAGGCAACGGCCCATGAGCTATCACCGCTAATGATCCCGGCGCTATAAAACACAGCGGGGAGTGTAGCTCGGGGTCTGACTGTTGGGAAGCTGGACTTTGCGACGCGGTGGATTTTATGAGAGACAGTGGCACAAGAGCGGGGCGATGTGATGCGCCCCAGAGACTTTAAAAAGGGGGACTTTGATCTCCGCGAGAGGGGCGCATGAATGAGCTGCGCGAGCTTCCGAGGAAGTGTAGAGCCCGCCTTCGCATCCCTGCCGCCAAAGGGGAAAAGACCGCATAGAGCCTTTAACCCTTTCCTTCCCCATTTTTCTAAATAAATGACCCTTTTCCCTGTAAGGCCTCGCCTCGTGTCCGTGTTTCATGGTGTCGCCCGTGCACTTAGGGTCGAAGTAGGCTAGTAGTGGGCTAGTAGTATTTTACTTTGAAAGTATACCAGGGCTAGTAGTATTTTACTTTAAAAAGAAATTGTATATATATATATATATATATATATATATATATATATATATATATATATATATATACACACACACACAGTACAGATAAACACCCAGGTATCGGATCGGTACTCGGGAGGGAAAAAATGGTATCGGAACATCTCTAGTTTTTATCTCCATGTTGTTCTGACCACATTTCTTCCACAAAGTTAAGTTAACAGGTCAGCACTATCCTCACAGGTTTTGAAAATGTGTTTCAGTAATTTCAAATCTCCATAGTTGTTTTCTTTGCTTGAGACAACCCAATCATTTGACTCGATTGAAACTGTGATGTTTTATTTTTGGCCCGGCAGTGTATAATGTCATTCTGCCTCATATAATTTTATATTAGTTTCTGATTATAGGACATCCTATTAACATATGCTCACCTGTAGCAGATTTAGAATACTTGCAGTTCAAATATGAGGGTCAAACCTGGATTTTTGATCAGGCAGAATCACAGAACACAGGTGTAAGAGTAAATATCACCTTTATTTCTCTATATAATTCCCTGCCACGCTAATGCATTTATCCCAGCGCTTCACTAGTGCTTGGATACCATCGAGGTAGAAAGCTTTCTCAGTACCGTGGAGGCACAATCGGACTGTCTAAAACACTGGCCTTCCGGGCCTCCGAGTGGCGCAGTGGTAAAGTGCTCACCCTATCATCCGGAGAGCGCTGGTTCGGTTTACGGGTGATGCTATAACCTCTCGCATCCAGAGGTCTATAGAGAGCTGATTGGCCGAGCTCTCTCAGTGGCGCGGGATGAGAGGTACTTCGTGCTCCCACATCAATCACGGCTCTACAGCCAATCTGGGGCGTCTGTGAGCTCATGCAAGCGGAAGGAGCGGATAGCGCTGTCCTCAGAGTGTGTTACAACGGTGTGTGAGAAGGTAGTTAGAAAAGATGCGTGGCATGCGTCGGAGAAAACATGTGATAGTCTTCGGCCCTCCCGACTGAGTAGGAGTAGTAGCCTTAATGTGGAGCCCCCTAGAGACGGGGAGGAAATGGACACGACTAAATTAGGGAGAAAATCATAAAAAAATTTTTTTTAAAAACTGGCCTTCCAGGAGCAACTTTAATGGCCCAAACATGTGGAAATGACTTGGAGCGAGGTCAGGACTGTATGGGAGTTCCGGTAATGTGCAAGTTTGTAAATGATTTTGTGTACAGTTCCCACAAAATCGCTAGGTTTTCACAACATCGAAAAGGGTATTTAAACACAAGAAAGCTGTATGTATGTGTGTGTGCTCAAAAAACACCTCAAAAGAATTCTCAGCACCAGTAATTTACTGACAGGAAACTTGAAGCCATTAAGCTAACATTGAATAGTAAATAGCAGACTAGTAGCAGGTAGTACTGGGTTCTCACTCGCTGTGTTTACTTATGAAGCATGAGCCATGGATGCTATCACTTTGTTTTTCATGAGAGCTAGACTGACCAGTTTCTTTCTCTTGGGTCAGAATTAGATTTAGAATTACGAAAAAGTAAAAACAAACTAGTAAAAGCAGCCGATCCTGACTGGCTCCAGTATGGTTTGAATAAAAAAAAAAAAATGCAGTTACACTTGTCATCTAATGACTTGCTGTATTTTATCAAACTTTTCTATCATTGCAAACACACACATACACACACACACACGCACACGCATAGATACATATTTCTTGTGTTTTAGCAATGTCCGTTTTGATGATGTGATAAGCTATCAGAATATACTACAGTACATATAGTCTTCTGCTAAAACATTTTCTGATCGTAAGATAACATACCAAAGAGTTCCTTGTGGAGAAGTCTCCAGTGACAAAGAGTTCAAAATAGAACAAAATACTTGCAGTCTTATTTTTTGAAGAACTAGAAATGTGAGATATGTTCATGCAAGAGAACAATGTAATGAGGTCGGACAACACTAGAGTAAGAGACACCCTCACTAGAAGACAAATAAATACAGATATAGCCATATTTATGAATATTTGACCATCACACTCATAAGCTTGCCTTCCTTAACTATCACCACAAAATTGGAAGCACAAATTGTATAGATATATTTGTGTATAGTCAAACTACATTTTCTATTCACTGTAACATTGTCAGGTGGCTGCGATGACAACGCCTGTGTGCACAAAGAGTAAGTCCCATTAAGACATGGTCTACCAGATATCTGGATAAAGTACACCAACATTGAAAAGATACTCCTTCCATTTCCTGTTTCTTGGCCATATGGGGTAATACATACTTTAAAGCAGAAAGAGTGGATGGAGGTTTTAAAATTTGGGCAGACAAAGGTATACAGAAAATGGGGATCTATATACAGGTGGGAAACTTCTCACCTTCGATCAGCTCTGTCAGGTATATAATATTCCCAGAACGCGCTTATATTATAATTATATTATAATTATATTATAATATATTATAATATTATAATACTGCGATGGATTGGCACGCTGTCCAGGGTGCCAAGAGTCTCCTGGGATAGGCTCCATGTCCCGCGACCCTAAATACAGGATAAAGCGGTATAGAAGATGAATGAATGATAATATTATAATAATTATATATAATAATTATATTTATAATTAAAACACTTCATAACATCCAAAAAATATGAATCTGCTAACTGAACCTCCATTGTCTCATCTGGAAAATTTTACAATGCTAAATATTAAAGGGAAAGGCCAGATTTCTATACAGCTTTAATGTCTACTGACAATATAATACAAACCTATCAACTTATTGAAAAAATTCCAGATAGGTTGGAGGCATGAAGATTAGATTTACAAGAGAATTTAGAAGAAATAGATTTGGAAATGGCATGTCTAATAGCTTCAAATCAAACAATTAATACCAGAATTAAATTATTACAACACAAATAGATCGAATCGTGGGTCCCCAGACATTCCTGATACTTGTATTAAATGTTTAGTAGGAAAAGGGACTCCTCTTCACTGTATGTGGGACTGTTCAATAATAAAAAAGTACTGGGAAATGATGCATATATCTGAAATTGTTGGAGTAAAGGTGCCTTGTCAAGCAAAACTTGTTTGACACTAGAAAAAAAAATACATAGTTAAGGGAAAGGCAGCAGGGTTTGGAAGTGTGTGGAATCCTTGTGTAAAATTTCTCGAGAAAAAAGGTATACAAATATTTTAAGTTTTTTTGTGTGCATTTAAAATTTTAATTATTTATTTATTTATTTTAACATAATAATTTGTTAATGATTATTTTATGTGTGTACTATATGTGCTTATTTGTATGTATGATTATATGCATGTGATGTATAAAAATATGGGAAAGTAATTCCATTTCTCAATATTTGCAGAAATTGGATGATATTCTTTATATTTTAGTTTAATTCTTATTACTGTTACAATCTATTGTTATGTATGGAATTGTTTGCAAACTTTAATAAAAATATTGTATATTAAAAAAAAAAACAAGGTTGATGTGGAAGAACTCAAGTGGCCTACAGAAAGCCCTGACCTCAGCCTCAATAAACTGGATGAACTGGACTACAGTACCAACCACACCCCAGCACTCCTTGCACAACATTAGTAAAACATAAATTCACACACCCAAAATAGGGTTGCTAACGTAAAAGAGAGGATCATCCCTTAATTGGAGATTAAAACACCTGTGTTCTGTGTTAAACTGATATGGGACGCTATTTGTTCTGTATTTTTGAGAATCAAAGTGAAATCTATGGGAGAGAATTTGTATGGGAGAGATTTTTAGGAGACTCAGTCAGTCAGTGGACAGAAGGAAACCTCTCTATCCCAGTTTGTCTGTCATGGCCTCTATACCAACATAGAGAACAGAGAGTGCACCCCTCAATGGCCGGGACTCACAACCCAGGACAACATCTGGGGCTGGTGGACATCACCTCAGGAGGACTGCAGGGGGAACAGAAAAATCATAGTATTGCAACGATACTAGTGAAATCACTCACACTACAAAATGCCACCGAATAAACAACAGATCCTGTAAATATGTCCTGTACTGTACTGTTTATAGGGATATTTCATTCTGAGTCTTGACTTTTAATTGTGATGTGACAATGCCCTGATGTTTGTCAATTGGTAATAAACCAATAATAACATTTCCTATCACAAACAAAACAAACAAACAAACAAATAAGAAGAAAGGATCAAAGCCATTAGTGTCACAGTAAAACATTAACGAACATAGAAAAAAAAAGATGTTGTTGTTATCTTTTTATAATATTATGTAAATACAAAATAGGCTTGTATAATAGTTATGTTTATTTATCTTGCTCATAACATTTGATATAATACCAAAATTTCTTCTCATAATTTCACATTAAGCCAAAATTTCATGTCGCAATGCAAATTTTCTCCTTAGGATCCCACATCCAGACTGGATCAAATTTGTATGCGGAGATTCCACTGTATTTTGTTTATAATAATATATTATTTATATTATTAATTTATAATAATACATACACTTGAAGAAAAAAAAGGCCTTCCCCCACCATCCCTTATTTGTGTTTAATGGAGTTGGCAACCCTACTCCAAAATCTGATGGAAAGCCTTCTCAGAAAAGTGGAGGTGATTATCATAGCAAAGAGGCTGGGGTGTTAACAAGGACATAAGTGGGTCATTCTCTAAAAAGTGTGGAAAGAGCTGTTATGTTGCCATTTTAATTAAAAAAAAAAAAATGCCCAAATCATTTCAATTAAACATAACAGACACATTACTTGTATATGTTCAGAAAATATAGTATGCACTTTCAATCAGGAAATAATTTTCTTACTTTAATGTTCAATATTTAATTGTAGCAACAAAAAAAAGAAAGACCAAGTTCAAAGAAAAGTCTTGTCACCATGATCATATCGCCGTGTGTCTGGTATTGGCGTTACTTATTTTATAATTATATTTGTCATACAAACTGATTACATCTAATAATAAATTAATTTCTACATAATTGAAAATTATTTCACCTTACCCATTAAAGCTTTTTGTAAATAGTTAAGATTTTTCTGTTACTTTTAATTGATGTTACTGTCAAAGGTGTATCATAGTTGGTGATACCATGAAGAGAAGAAGTAACACCAGTTATTAAATGTATAAAAATAATATTGCATGAAGCTCCACTTTTTGTGGCCTCATAAAATTAAAAAGTAAGCTATTGCTATTAAAACGTTTTAGGTGTAAAAGAAGAAATATATTTCAGAAGATTGTTTCCACAAACTTTTAACAAGACAGCTTACATCGACTTGGTTAAGTTTGTCAGGGTTAAAAAAAAAAAACACAAAAATGGAAAAGCAAACATATACAGTACGGAAAAAAGAAAGAGCTGTCTTGAAATCTGAGAATTCGATCGAGTCTGTAACTGTCTAACTGTTCTGACCAATCAGAGTGAAGGCGATTTCAGCGCGAGCGCGATGCGACCAATCACAGTTTGATCCAGAATGTGAGGGGGGGGAGGGGGTTGTTTTTTGGCCTGAGAGCGGCTTCCCCACTCGCACGCACGCACACACACGCGCACACACTGGCCCCTCCCTTACTGCTGGAGGAGGAGAGAATCAAACACAAACCAGCTCGAGCGGTCCGCGTCGTGCTGCAGTGTGTGTGTGTGTGTGTGTGTGCTGTCAGGTCCTCCGGGGAGAGACGCGGCTCATTAGGGACGGAGGACACGTTACAGGTAAAAACTATGGAGTCAATAGAGGGAAAACTACTAATAAGAGTTTTGTTTATTTATTTCATTTGTTTTTATTTATAATAAGTTGTTTACTGTGTTTGGCTGCGCGCGCGCTTTTCGCAGTGAGTGTTTTAAAAGTTGTGCATGCAGAATTAAACTTTATTTAGTTTATATCAAGGGAGCAAAACTTTTGAACATGTGAAAATGCTATGGATTCGATGAGAAGTTTATTTATAAACAAGACGTTTCTTTCTGCACTGCTGGTTTCTGCTTGTTTTTGCACCCCTTGTCTTTAAACTTGGTTTTAAACCCTAATTAGTCTACACCTCTCTCTGACATGGGTTTGGTTTTCAGTGCAAGGTTTTAAACTCAAGCATTCTGGTCACTTCCTGGTTCTAACACACCTGGTCAGGTAATCTGCCTTTAATTTCCACGATTATGTTTTTCTGTGTGTTGGGAATTAGACTATAATAAAAAAAAATAATCCTATTAATAAAACCTATTTGCTGTTGGGTCCAATTATATGCTCTTGAAACCCGAATGCCCTTATACGAGGTCAGGATATTTCAGTATAGACTAAACATTTCAGGACCGACAACTCAATTGTCTATACATCTCCATGTACTATCCTTATATAAGGATTATAATTCTGTAATATAATTGCCAAACTTCTTCCTCGTTGGTTTATGGTTCATAGTGTTCACCTATGAATAAAGAGAAACAGTGAGTAGAAATTGCAGTGTACACAACAGCATAGCCCTGGTCTCAGGAAGACATGTACTTTCTGCAAATTAACTTTTCTCAAAAGCTTAACTTTTGCTTGTAAATCAAAGAATGTAAGATTCTCTTGTGCTTGTTCTAAAGAATTGGTTTGGATCACAGGTTGTGTAACAGGTTATCTAGGTGTGTCTGTTTTTATCGAACCCGCCTCCATTAACTTTTTTTCGCCCAAGCACACTAATTAATGCTTTGATAACAAACCACGTTGACTCAGGCTTGTTAAACTGGGAAGTTGCAAAAATATCCAGTGTGTATAGATCGCCCTACAATGAGGATGAATCCAGTTGAACATAAAACCTTGTTTTAAATTCTGCCTGCATTGTTTCACTAACCAACTAACACACCACAACAATTACTCCACATCCTTGTGGTTCTACAGCTGGGAAACATCCCAAACAAACCGGTCACATTATCTCCTGCAGATCCTCCACATCCTTAATGCGCCTCTCGGAGCCTCTGTTTACTGTCAGTGTGATTATCGAGTCCATAAGCGGGGTTAGCTGAATGACGGATCCTCGCAGTTATCATCATCTGACTAATCTCCCAGACAACAGGCCTGTGTTAGCTTTTCCGTAGCTGCGAGCAGATCCCTCGCCTTTGTTCAGGTCCGTTTCAGCAGGAAAGGAGCTGAAAAGCAGTAATGTCTGCGCAAACGAAAATAAAACAAAAAGAAAAACTGAAATGGTGGCATATTGTGCATTTAGAGTGAGACGATCATCTGCAACTCTTTTCTGACTTTCAAAAAACATGCAAGTGAGTCAGTGGCGTGACTTTTCCCCACATGATTGCTTGCCGCTATGTATGGATGATGCAAAAGACCATAGTGCTACAAACAAAAGACAGGAAGTGGAAATGTCACGTGTAGAGTTTCTGTGTCGATTACTTTGTAGTTTTTCATAACTCTGTTCTTAATGTACTAGGATGTAACCACATGGCATCAAGAAGCAACATAAAAAAAGAATTACATAACATAAAACCGACAACAGTAAAACCACAGGATTCCTGCCAGTCCTAAACCCTTGTACTTGGAGAATTGTTTGTTTTCCTGTTTATTTCTCTCTCTCTCTCTCTCTATATATATATATATATATATATATATATATATATATATATATGTATGTATATATGTATGTATATGTATATATATATATATGTATATATGCATCCTTATAAAAAAATTTACAAAAAAATTGAAATTGTATAACCCATAATTGTTCTTTGGCCTGTCTCTATATGGGAACTCTTTATAGTAGGGTTGCACAGTAGAGATGAGAGAAAATCTATTCTTTTGTGTGGCGATTTATGTATTGAAAATTGATAAAAAAAAAAATTGTTACATTTATAAAATGTATGTTATGAAAAGTTCTGTCCACACTATGACTGGGACATTACCGTTACTAGTACTTAGCACTTTGTATCAGTAAGTACCAAAGTGGATGTACTTGTAGTCTTCCTGCCAAAAAGTATTATTGGGGCATCCATGCGTTATAGTTATATCTCTCACTGTTCTTCCGCCTTCACACTATAAAACCAGCCACAGACGTCTGTGGTTTTAAGTGTTGGCAAAAACTCAAACAGTCACGCTGTTTAGAGCTCCGCCTCTGTTATCTGGGTCCTCTCTCCGCACTGTGCTGTGTGTTTTTGCTGCAGACAGCGGCATGTTTTTCTCGTTCAAGGCCTTTGAGAGCTGCAGTGTTACAGAGAAAACGGCTGGAGCTGGCTGGTGTGGAGGTGTCGGACAGCTTTTGCATTTTCTCACTACGTAAACGCTAATTTGCTTGTGCCTGAACAAAACAGACGAAAATTTTTTTCTTTTTTAGCAGAAACCAAAGATTCTAAATCCATGGCTTAAGTTTCTCAGGAAATTACAGACACCTTTTATAATGTCCTCAAAACAAGGAAAATCAAATGCTGTGATGTGAAATAAAGGTCTTCAAGTGAATGGGGCGTGTGCTTTTTTTTTTTTTTTTTTTTTTCCTTAAAAAAACGTGTTAGATGCTGAAACAAAATAAGAACATGTGTGGCAGCCTGGAAAACCTTCAACTTGCTGAAAGTTTGGCATATTTTACAGACAACACAGTCTTTCCTGGACTGAAATAATTGCAGGTGTATCAAACAGAAGTGAAGTCATAGCACTGTAAAGTTTAGTTACCACCAAAAGTAAACAAGGATAAAATGAATCCCTTGGGGGTGTATCGATTCAGTTACGTATAGTGATTTTTGTGTGGCAATTCATTTACCACCACACTAACTCCAAAATTGCTATATATTTAAAAAAAAAAATTATAATTACGTTTTGCCTTTGTGTGTTTAAGGTTTAAAAATGTTGATTTTCCTCTATTATCCTGCAGGAAGTGTGCTTTAAATTATTCACATGTAACAGCATTCTCTGTGGTATGAGGCAAATTATTAAATAAATATTAAGTTTGTTTAAAATTGTAACAAAAATCAGGATATTTCAAAAAATCATGATTTACAGAATCGTAATACAGACCGAATCTGCACCTGGGTATCGTGATAATATTGTATCGGCATATCCCTGGTGCTTCCCATCCCTAATATTGCATAGTCAGGAATTTATATATAGTCTTTAATTTAGTTTAAAATGAAATAAAATGTAAATAAATATTTACAAACATTTCATTAGAGAGATCATTTGTGGCATTATTTGCAGTTAGATAAATAAGTTTGAATACAAAATAGTTTAGTGCGCTTTAAATCGCAATAGATAAAAAAAAAATTATTTTATGATTATCTCAGGAAAGAATAGATTTTGTTCAAAATGCCCTTTATGGTTTGTTCGTCCCAGTTGAGTCTTGAGTTTTCCTCATGTATCAAATATGTCCAGTCTGGTTTACGTCTCACCTTCCTTCTCTTCATTCTCGGCTCTCTGCTGGTGTTACAGGCTCATTATGTTCTCTTCAGTCAAGCCGTTCGGGGACCAACAGTTTGCTGCTCTGAAGAAACAATGCCAACAGAACAGGACGCTGTTTGAGGACCCGCTCTTCCCGGCCCAGGACCGTTCTCTCTTCTATCAGGGCAACCGCATTGGCACAGTCACTTGGAAAAGGCCCAAGGTGAGGAAATGGACGAGAAATCTATCTTAATGGACGTTTAAATGCACTCAGTTTTTCACATCAAAAGGAGTTCTGCTTGCTGTCTGACATTGTGTATCTTTAGTTTCCTTTACACAACAAAAATATTTACTCACCAAACTAGGAAGGGTTTACATGATTCCTATACATTCTGTCTCCCAAACATTTCCATTTTAAACTTTAAAAACTTAAATATGGATGAAATCTGGGCTGAAATTTTTATTTCTTCGTGTTTCGTGTTTCTTAAAAAACGTTGTATGCTGCTTTTTCTTGGCGTTCAAATCCCAACGATCCCAAATCCCAAGGAAACCGTGTCTAGTTCGTTTTCTCCGCGTCCATTTTACGCTTCGGGGGACCGGATATATCCCATGATCCTACATGCTATACATAGGGAAATGCGGGGGAAAAAAACTAAAATAGAATGCGCGGAAATGTTCGCTTTTCTTCATAAACCACAAAAAACTTCGTCACCGTATTATTTAAAAAATATTTTTAATATATTAAAAAGTGTAGAAGTCAATCGAGCGCCGCTACAAAACGCGACATAAACGTCTAGGACTTTCAGAGCGCGTTAAGTTTATCCAAAAAATTAACGCCCGTGTGAACAAGGCCTACTGTAATACTTTCCCTGGCCAATAAAATGATGGACATAGCTATGATGTCATACCTATGATGTCATAGCAGATGTTGGTCTCAATGTTAAGTCTAAGGGACATTTTGGGGCGGTTAATTGGCAATTAACCACCTACCCCTTAGAAAAGTCATAGCACCCTATTCCCAAATTAGCCGCACGATTTGACACCCATGCACTCATGCACGGCCCGGGGCTAGTTGCGCACCAAACTTTTGTACGGAAGAAGAAAAAGAAAAACTAGAGCGACGGCCGGGTCACTTCTGATGAGTGTGGCTACTATTCAGTGCGTGGTGGAAATAATAAAAATAATAATAAAAATAAGAAGTGCGCCTAGGCACACTTAATTAATTAATTGATAAGCCTGTGAGATAACAATTGTAGTGCTTCACTTCACAAAGCAGCTTTACACAATCAAGAGAATAATTAATTTAACTTTAAAATTAACTTTATACTCCGTAGCAAACCGAAGCCTTTTTCTGATTAGTCTCACTAACAAGTGGTTTTCTTGTGGCACACAGCTGTTTAGTTCCAGTTCTATGAGTTCACATCACATTGTGCGTGTGTGTTCGTTTGTGTGTATACAGTAACACTATACTGTAATATGTGTAATAATTTCTTGTTAATGAAGGTGTAAAAAATAATCAACATTGACTGCAGTTATGCCTGTGAACATTCTGCGAGTGAAATGCCTTCAAGAAAAAAAACGGCCTGGTTTGATCACCAAAGTTGTTCTGTTTATGGAGGACGATGCACAACCCTGTACTGGCCACTGCACCACTGGAAGTTATTGCGCCCCCACCCCACCCCCCCTACAATCCTGACCTTGCTTCAAGCCATTTCCAGATGTTTGCACCATTTAAAGGAATTTCCTGAAAGGCCAGGGTTACCGACGTGAAGCAGGCAGTCCTGAGAAATCGTTCTACCTTGATGGTATCAAAGCACTAGGATTCTTATTATTGAGGAGGTTATTAATCTCATAAGCGTGTTCTGTTATTCTGCACAATAAAAAGTCTTGGTTTGACTTGAACTTTGGTGAACAAACCTGGTTTGATTGTAAGTTAGAGCTATTTTTTTTAGTCCAGTCCATCAGGTTCCAACCCTGTGTGGAACATCACCTTCATGTAATTGTTGGCAAACATTTGGATAAAGAAACCTAGATCTTGTGTCCTGGTTCTGGTTAAAAGCTTGAGTTTGGAAAGGCTTTTAAACTCCCAAACAAATATGTATAAGTAAAATGACTTGAGAGTTGTAAATAAAGCAGACGTCAGTGTGTTTCTAGCCAACCGGTACCTAATACATACAAATACAAATTTGTGAATTAAATAAGTAAAGAATAAAATAAGGAGTCTTAATACACAATCTTTAACTTGAATAAAACATTGAACTGTGAGACTGGGCGGCACGGTGGCTTGGTGGTTACTACTGTTGACTCACACCTTTAGGGTTAGGGGTTCGAATTTCACCTCTGGGTTGTTTAAAGTTTGGACTGAAGAGAACAAGCAAACTACACACACAAAGACATGGGTTGTAAGCTGACATATGTTTCTAGATAGTCGTTAGTGTGTGATTATGGCCTGTGATGGATGATTACTCCATCCAGGGTGTGCACCACCTTGTCCCTTAAGTTCTCTGGCATGGGTTACCAGCCGTCCCGGGACCCTACACAAGATGGATTGTATGGAAAATGCATGGATGGACTATTAGAGCAGTTATAGAACTACATAAATTTTAATGAAAAAAGAGGGAGTCTAACTTGATTTATTCTATTATAGAGTTATATACAGTGGTGCAAAAAAAATATTTAGTCAGCCACCAATTGTGCAAGTTCTCCCACTTAAAAAGATGAGAGAGGCCAGTAATTCTCATCATAGGTATACCTCAACTATGAGAGGCGAACTAAGAAAAAAATCCAGAAAATCACATTGTAAGATTTTTAAAGAATCTATTTGCAAAATTTCATTTCAATACTTTGTTATATACCCTTTGTTGGCAATGACGGAGGTCAAACGTTTTCTGTAAGTCTTCACAAGGTTTTCACACACTGTTGCTGGTATTTTGGCCCATTCCTCCTTGCAGATCTCCTCTATAGAGCAGTGATGTTTTGGGGCTGTCGCTGGTCAACACAGACTTTTAACTCTCTCCAAAGATTTTCTATGGGGTTGAGATCTGGAGACTGGCTAGGCCACTCCAGGACCTTGAGATGTTTCTTATGAAGCCACTCCTTCGTTGGTGTGTTTGGGATCATTGTCATGCTGAAAGACCCAGCCAAGTTTCATCTTCATTGCCCTTGCTGATGGATGGAGGTTTTAAGTGGGAGAACTTGCACAATTGGTGGCCGACTAAATACTTTTGTTGCCCCACTCTACAGTACATAATTTGAGAGTTTCTGTTCTAGTGAACATTTAATACAGGAAGTGTCTGAGGAACAGGTGAAGAATAATCATGTTGAACTTGTTTCTCTTAGATTTTCCATAATGTTCATCATTGAGCGCTTGCCATCGGATACACTATGGATCAAATACAGCTGAGGTCATTACTCCGGCTCTTCTACATCGATTTTTAAATTTCCCATTACATCCCAGCGTTAAATATTAATGAAACACACAGTTAAGAGTGCAGATAAGCAGAACCGATAGTATTGTCCATGTATTAGGCTGTGTGGACCTTTCGTTTGGTGTCGCTCAGCTTTCCTTCTCTAATCCTTTAAAGGCTTGGCATTTGTTCAGTGGGTGAGGCTTTATAACACAAGCAGGTGGAAGGAACAAGTGGAAGTTTGTAAAAACAAGACCGGTTAGTTTAAATGATCTGATGGGTGGAGACGGTTTCATGTGTGTGGCGCAGGTGAGGCTTCGTTTGTGCAAAGATATTACAACATGAAGGTTAACCTTCCACAGTTTAAACACATGTAGGATTCATGTTCGTCTCTAGGCGTGTGCTGATCTCGAGTTTGTTAAATTGTATGGAGTCATTAGTACTAAAGTTCCTCTTTGTGTCTGTGGTTTATCAACTATTGTGCCTCAAAGCCACTAAAAAGCACAAATTACTGACTAAGGGTTTTACAATGCTTTTTAGCAGAGAGGGTGGTTGAGAGCCACCAAATTAAAATGGTTTCCTGTATCTTCACATGCATTTGGTGTTTACTGTGGTATAGCTAGGGGGTGGTTTCAAATTTGGTGTTTATTCACATTTTGTATAAGACGATTGCTCAATCACAGGGTTGTGGGAGGCCTGGAGACTATCCCATGGAACTTTGGCCATGAGGCAAGGTACACCTCGGACAGGGTACCAATCCACACACGGGCGATCTGGAAATACCAATTAGAATGATCTCCATGTTTTTGGACTGTGAGAAGAAACTGGAGTGCCCAGAGGAAACCCACCAAGCACATGGCAAACAAGCAAGTTCCATACACACAGACCTAGGCCTGGGCGATAAAACGATAACGATATGTTTCGCGATAGACACGTGATCGATATCAATAAAAAAATTTGTTTGCTAGAACGTTCGATATTTTTTATTCTCTGTCGGAAGAAAACAGAGGTCGCGAAGCTAGTTTGGTTGCTGTCATGCGCACTCGCTCTGCCACCGGCTCTAGGACCCGGAAGTAGTACGGTCGCGATTCAGGAAGCATAAACGGAGACAAGATGGCGTTGACATTGGCACCCACCCACCCGCCAAATGCGGGTAAAATTCGGCTGTGGCGGGTAATAACCTTAGTCTCACTAACCACATTGGCGGGTAGTTTATTCTTTGGTATGACAATTGTTATGTTTGCATTAATATGCACAACTAACATCTATAATATTACTTGCTTTTTGTGTGAGACAACCAGAGGAAAAGAAACGGTATTCTTCTTTTACTGCATTCAGTGCACACGACACATATAGTATACTGCACGGTATTGCCCCCTGGTGGCCCGCCAGTGAACTAACATCTGATAGAATAAACGCATTTCACTATTTTATTACACTTTATTAAGCATTTCTTACATTTTCTTTTAATTTTGCACCTTAAATGTTAAGAGATAATTGTTGTTTTTTGATAATTGTTAATTGTTGATAATTGTTACTTTTGTTAGACTTATGTTTACATTTTAATTATTTTCCCATGGCTGTTGACATTTCTGTCTTAATAACTGAGGGGACTATGATCAGAGGAAGGTTAAGTTTAAAACCAGTTCTTCTCCTGGTCCTTATTTTAAATGGGTCATAAAAATATCAATAATTATCGATATCGACTGATATGAAACACTCATATCGTGATACAGTTTTCAGCCATATCGCCCAGCCCTACACAGACCTGAAGCGGGAATCCAACACTGGCAAAGATGACATCTCTATTTCTACAATCAGTGAAAGAGTAATATAAGGTATAAGATAGGTATAACTAATGAAGATCAATTATTCCTCACATAGGGTGATAACCTCTATAAAAGCAGAACCTTTGGCACTTCAGAGTTCTGAAGATATCAGTGATGGGGGTAAGACATTAATTTTAAACTTTGAGAAGCTAGATGGTTTATAATTCTTAGTTGAGAATGCAGGATTCAAAAACGCATGGAATGCTACAAAGTGATGCACCAATCAGTCATAAGATTTAAAAAGGAATTTAATGAGCATATGTCATGTTTTTACAACATTTAATTTGCACATATTTAGTCAAGCCAGTTCCAAAAAAGGAGGAAAAAAGGAATGAAGCATAGATGTTCTGCAGTCATACATGGTCGTCACTGAACTTAATGATGAGTTGTGCATAATGAGCCAATGAAGAGGGTTGCGAGTACTAAGATAATTTTTTTCCTACAGGTTTGTGATAGGGTGAGGAGCTCTGCAGGTTGGGAGAGTATCCGAATGAAACTGCTGCTTTTACGAATTGAGAACCAGCTGAAGTGTGGGTGGGTTGGGTGCCTTACAAGGATCCCCTCTTGCTTTAGCTGTAGACTCCAGGGCTGGTTTCTCTGCTGGAAAGGATTCCCTTAAACATAATGCTGTGCATCATGGCCAACCTCGAACATCCACTGCACATAGGTTTTTTTTTGTTTTTTTTTGCAAGCAAAGATCGTGTTTGGTTGAAGACTGCTGTCGCAAAGCTGCTCAACTTACAGACTCAGGACTCCTTTATCCATTCGGCTTTCCAACACCTATCTACTAGGGCATTGGGGGTGTGGACTGGGATCTCTTAAAGCTCTTCTGCTGTATACATCATAGTGCTCCCCATGTTAGCACTTCTCATCTGTTAGCGTCATGGTCAGCTCACTACTTTCAGTATAACATATGCATAGACTCAGTGCTGTTCTTTGCATAATTATTACTATTTGCAATGTTGTCAATTTGCCATAGGTAAAATTCTCATTCAGTCATCGTCTATACCGCTTAATCCTGTATACAGGTTAGTGGGGGACCAGGAGCCTATCCCAGGAGACTTGGACAGGGTACCAATCCGTCACAGGGCACACGCATGCATACACTCCTACACGCTCATTCACATACTGTACTATGGGCAATTTAGGAACACCAAGTAGTCTAATCTGCATGTCTTTGGACTGTGGGAGGAAACTGGAATACCCGGAGGAAGCCTAGTATTATTCTTTTAACTTGTATGCTTTTTATATATCTTGTAGCTTTTTGTTCTTGGCATTGCACTAGTAACTTTTGGTCAGCTCTCACGTTTTGTCTACTGATTATATGTAAGATATACGGTTTGCAATCAAATCTACAAACCTGTCTTTGAGTTACTGCCTCTATTGCTGCTGAATATCTGGAATTTCCTTCTTGATCCATCCATCCATGCATCCAAAATTTAATCCCCTAGGATAAAATTGTCATCTGCTATGACATCATAGGTATGACATCATAGCTATGTCTATAATTTTATTGGCCAGGGAAAAAATTAATGATATTAGGCATTTTTTTAAATATTTAACCAGGGAATTTGCTTTTCTTCCCTTTCAGGACCTCTGCGAAGACCCACATCTGTTTGTCAACGGCATCAGCGCTCATGACCTGCACCAGGGGCACCTGGGAAACTGCTGGTTTGTAGCAGCCTGCTCCAGCCTTGCTTCCAGAGAAGCCCTGTGGCACAAAGTGAGTGTCCAAAGCTTTAAACCAGGGGGGTGGGCAGGGGCGGGCACGTGGGAAACCGGGATGGCCTGCCAAGTCATATATTTGGTTATTGGTTATATTGGGCAGCTGCTAACAGAGTACACACTAGAGGTATAAGGTGCGGACCAAACCAGGATCCTCTGAGTCACCAGTCGTGTGTGTGTGTGTGTGTGTGTCGAAAGGGCATTAAGGCACCAATGTAAGATGACTTGCTCATTGTTTTCTGAGTAAATTCGTCTTATCATGGGTGTGGGCCAGCGTTGCAAAATTTGCACAGTCAGTGAACTATTAATTATTAATAATAACAAGCACATTTATTTCTCAAAATAATTAAACCCAAACTGTTTAAACAAACACTATAGATTGTGCAATACTGCTTTGGTCTCTCTGTCCTAGCACAAAAACAAACCTGTTAAAAATACAGTGTTGACCAATTGATCTGCAAGTGCGCCCTCTTGTGGTGTACAACAGAGACTGTATGTACAGTAGGCTGTGCAGAAATACAGTATGATTTGGGCTGCACAGTATGGCAAATAATTTTTATGGCAAACTATTAATAACAACTGATATGAAAATAATGTTTTTTTTATTATTGATGAACTATTACATGGCTATATATTTTTTAATAAACATCAAAGTTTAATTAAGCTATATTTAATCTAGGCATGTAAGTAGGGATAGGTCTCGATTTAAAATTAGAATAAATAAATGATCTCACTTTAAGTCACAACAAATAAAGAAATCAAATAAAAACAACGGGTATACCCACACAGAAATAACCTATATAAACATATATGTTTCAATATAGGTTTTGATATAGGTTTTTAATATATGTGACATATATAAAATTGGCCGTTTTCCTATATTATATGCACATATACGTGCATATATTTACCTATACGTTTACCTAGATATTAGTAGAATTACAAAAATCCATATGCTAGACAACAAAGAAAAGCCCAAAATGTAGAAATTTTTTATTTTTTATTTTCTTAAGAACAATCACATCGCAAAAGAACAAAAATATAGTACAAGAACAAAAATAAGACAAAAAACTGAACAGGAAGAAAAAAAAAATTAATTACTTCTCAGCTACGTGAGCTTTGAATTGGTAGATGTGCCTATCTGCCTTCGGGTGGCTGCCGGCCACTTCTTCAATGTTGCATCTAGAGAAGACAAAAATAATGAGACAGTATAATAATAATAAATGATTATTTATTAAAACTTCAGACTTCAACAATTAGTGCCACAAGGTTATTTGCGACACTATATGTTCTACAAAATAGAGGACTACACACCCTACAGCGCAATATAATGTGGCTTTAGAAGAGGAAAGGTAGGATTAAGAAGTGAGCAAGCGATGAATTAGTTTTATAGGTACCAAGCAGATACAGTAACAATAATGGGTGCCCTACCTTATGCAGTCTCCATTGATGGCTAATAAACATTGATACAAGTAGGCTATGGTTAAAGTGGTGAACTTATAAAGTCTTAAATGTTTTGTTTTCCCTTCTCAACGCATTATGCATTTACTCACCAATAATGGCTACCTTTTTAATTTGGTCCAGTCTCCAAGTCGAAGGTGCCCAGCAGCAGATTCCGTACCATGGCAGTAGCAGAGGTGGCAAGGCGGGCTGCTCTCCACGCTTCTGCCTGGCAAAACACCCCAGAGCCCTTTATAACTTCAATCTGAAAAATAATTTCACATCACAATATTAATTTATTGGCAACTTTTAGAAACTTTTCATGTTTCATACTGATTCTTATGTTTATCTTCCCAATAGTTAATAGGATTTTATGTATAAATGCAGATTAATGATAAAGATACATGCAGGGTAAAACTGCAACAGAAACAGTACAAAATAAAAACTGAAAAAAGACAGACATTCAGAGTAAAACATGCAAGATAAAAAAAACTGTACAAAACATATATGCAGGGTAAGCATTGGTGGGAGCAATGTCCAAGCAGTGTAGAGAAATATTTCTGTACGACTTCATTGTTTTGTGCTGTGTAGTATAGTATTGTAATAGCTGATCAGAGTGATCAACTCCCCATGTGCTGGTTGTACGCAGTCACAGGACATGGAAATGTCCTACATAAGGCAGTATTTTAGCCACCTGGAACTAGATTGTTTGTGCTAAATAACATTACCGATAGCAGTGTTATAAGCTAACCAAAATGGAGCCAAATACACATTAGCAACCATAATCTAAAGCTATCCAAAACAAGGTGAATATAAACATCTGTAAACTCCATAAGGCATTAGCTTAGCCACCGGGAAATATCATGTTTGTGCTACATGAGGCAGCATGTTAGCATGATTTACCTAAACTATATAAATGGCATTGAAAGCCAATGTGTCACACAAGCTGACAAGAGCTAGTTGTAGTGAGGAAAATATTTACTAATATTAGTTTAATATTATCAGAATAAGAGTTATATAAGACTTAATAACTTACCCAGTGTAGCATGGGTCTATTCTCTGTTCAAAATGCTCCTGTTCACAGTCTTCTTCTGAGGCAAATGTAAACTCCTCCCACTTTCCAGAACATTCTGAAGAGTTTCCTCGGATGTGTAAGCGCGTGCCATCTTCCAAAACGTGCAGAAAACTCACTGAATCGGAGTATTTTCAAACCTGTCTCTCTGTGTCCGTTTTTCATGCCGGTGTCCGGGGGGCGTGGCCTAGTATGTAAATTACCCGGACTGATTTCCGTGTGATTGGCGTGTGGGCGTGTCCTGCCTCGGGTCATTAGCAGATAAGTGCGACAGAAATTCTGTGCCTCTCCCTGGTTTCATACGGATTACATAAACTGAGAATATTTGTTTTCAATGTGACTTGCATCATTTTAAAGTAGACACTTTAAGCTTTCTATAGATATATTTCTCATTTCAGTTAATTTTAGTGACGTGTTTCAAAAAGATTTTCACGGAGACTGAGGTTTCATATATGTGCATATATCCTCATATACTGTATGTAGGCAATTAGGATACCAATTTCATGTGTTCGCACATAAGTTTTTTGCATTTTTTTAGTTAGTTCTTAGTTATTGCCTTGATAATAGAAAATATAAGCTAGGCATCATGTATGACAGTTGCCAAAGTGAGATATGAGCTAAAATGACCAGATCCTGCCATACGAGACATATCTTGTATGTACATATAGGGCTTATATGTGGATATAAAGAAGCAATACAGGAGACCTATATGGCCTGTATATGCACATATATGCACCTCAATGTTGCCTATATGTGGCATATATGCAGCATATATATTATCATATACAGGTATATGCATATATACTGCATATACGTAGGTTTCATATATGCGCATATGTCCTCATTTAGGTTCTTTCCATGTGGGTATTATGGAAACTGGAAATATAAACTCTTGAACTTTAAGTGAACTATAAAATCCGTTTGTTGTATTCCCGGTTTTGATCAGAACTCTTCTACTCCATTTACACTCAGAGCACAAAAAACAGTTAGTCTGGCCGAACTGACGTTGTTTTTTTATGAAAAAAACTTTCTTTCCAGGAGCGGGTTCATCCCCTTTGTTTAATGATTTTGTAAAAAAAATTATATATATATATATATATTTTTTTATAATGCATTAATTTTAATACCCACCAGTCCTGCATCTGCCATCGTCTTTTCTGCTGTGTTCCCAGGCCTGTAAAGTGCTCGGGACAGATGGGGCAGTCCTGCATACACTCCCCCCCCCCCCCCCCCCCCAAGTTCAAGTAGGCTTTATTGTCACTTCGTTGGTACACAGTGAAACGAAATAACGTTCCTCCAGGACCAAGGTGCTACATGCAACATAAATTAACAAAAAACTAACTAGCTAAAGAAGACTATCTACAGGGTTTTTACAGACAACATAAAGTGCGTGTGCAAATGTGCAAAATGTGCACAGTGCTCAGTGTGGTGGTGCTGGAGGTGCAGTTCCTGATCCGTACTGACTGAGGCCTTCCGGTCAGAAAGTCCAGGATCCAGTTGCAGAGGGAGGTGTTCAGGCCCAACAGGTTCAGCTTCCCGATCAATTATTGTGGGATGATAGTGTTAAATGCTGAGCTGAAACCTATGTACAGCATACTCTCATAGACTTTATAAAAATACAAAACAAAACGGACAAACCCTCTGTCACGGCACCCATGAGTTTGTTTTGAAGCTCAGATGTGGTGGCACTGCTTGTTCCCATCTTGTCAGCGGCTGACTCCTGAAACCTAGTTACTCCATAAATGGGAAAATCATTAATTGCCAATTTAAAAGTTGCCAAGACATGAAACTTAATAGCGCATGGATAATTATAATTGTCGCTGGAATGTTCTCCCCTCTATACTCTTCTATTCAATTCAATTAAATTTTATTTGTATAGCGCTTTTAGCAATTGACATTGCCTCGAAGCAGCTTTACACAATCAAAAGGATTATTTAAGTTTGTATGGAATGTGAATGCGTATGAATCAAAATGGTCAGTTTGTCCCTGGTGAGCAAGCCGAGGGCGACAGTGGCAAGGAAAAACTCCCTGAGATGGTGATAGGAAGAAACCTTGAGAGGAACCAGACTCGACAGGGAACCCATCCTCATCTGGGTGAAAAATGATCTGCATGAAATTATCTGCATTTATACAGTATGTTAGGTGGCAGCCAGGTCAGCTATAACAGTTGATGTTAATATGGAGTCCATGTAGTTATTGGAGACTCAGATAGACTTGTAGGAAATTCCAGTCCAGAACTATCGGACTGTCAAGTCCCCAGAGAAACAGCTGCCAACACCAGTCGAGGCCAGAACCGTCGTCTAGGTAGAGAGAATCATCCCCAGGCACCAGACGCATCCCAAAGAGACACACGGGGCATCCATGTGACGAAATCTCCAAGCAGAAGACAGGCACCAGGATGGGTCAGACAGGTCCGGAGGGCAGAGGGAGTCTGGATCACTGGCAGCTCAGGAACGACATGTGTAGCTCGACAGAGAGAGAGAGAGAGAGAGAGAAAGAGTGAAAGGGAAAGAGAAGAAGAGGAGAGATGGCAATTAGGTATGGTCACAGTCACAATGTATAAGGTGAATGTATATTTACTGTAGAGTGCAAGCAGGGACTCCGGCAGGACTAACTATGACAGCATAACTAAAAGGGAGAGCCAGAAGGAAACAAACATGAGGGCTCCCTGGCTTCTACTGCTGCATGTAACTCAAACGTGTGCTACTTATTTCGCCCCCGTCTTGTGAAAAAGCAACGGCCATTCTGATTGAGCTTGGGTTTATGTCTTGTATGCTGCTTGCCTTCTCTTGTTTATGCTCCATATCTGATGAGCCAGTTGAATTTCCATTAAACTCCATGTCATTGCCCCTCAGGGGCCTCATTTGCCCTCTACACTCACGCATTAATACTCTGTGCGTCTCTCTTATGTGAGCTAAACATCCTGATCCCTGACTCGTCCATGTCCGTTTCCAAGCACTGGCTTTGTGTTTAGTTACAAGCGTTTAATCCCCTCAGTGATCGAGAACTGGTGTTGTATAGTTCTGTAATGCTTTAACTTTTAATGCTTTTTAGTAAGTCATTCCTTTATAAGTCCCCCCCCCCCCACCCCCTTGTAGATGATAAGACAAAAAAGTGCAGCTCATCCTGCTAGTAGTTGGTCCTAAGTACATTTTTTAAAAAGTAAAGTGTTGTTTTTGGGGTGTATCACTTGTATTGGTGGCTCAGTGGTAGGTTTCCCACCTGCCATCAGGAAGGGCATCTTGGGTAAAACTTGTGCCAAGCTGAAAGCACAAAATGTCAAAGTAGTAGCATGTCTCCATTGTATGTGTTGTGAAAGAAACTTTCACAGGCTTTGTGATTGTGATTGGAGGAAAATGAAACGAAAGCAAAGTTTCACACCGAGTTGTTTTTGTGAGAATGTGAGAGTGTCGGAGGGCGTCGACGTGGGCAGCGGCTCGTGCCATTCGCTCCATCAAGGGGCCGGCAGGTCCTATCTGTTTATAGGCTTGGATTTTGTAGAGTGTCCAACATATAAGTAGCTGTGCATGAGCTGTTAATATATGAATAGGGGATGCGAATATACTATAAGGATGATCTTCACTTGTCTTAGTGAGCATCTTAATATGCTCTGAAAGGTATTCACAAGGTCTGCAACTTTACTTTCTGTTGCGTTCTGTAAAATTCTGTATATTTTTGGCCAGTGCTGGAATGTGTACTTGTTTATTTTTGCATGTGCAAGAGTAGGGAATTTCAGACGGTGAGGAACTGTTTACCCCAGGGGACATTCCTCAATCCTGTATTGTCATGAGAATGAAATTGTGTTAAATATGTTTTGACTTTCTTCACCTACCTTGGCCTATTTATGAGGGACAGGGTTTGGGCACAGAGCCAAGATGTGGCACGCTACACGCTGTTTCATTTCCTGAAGGAAACCAATTTGAAAGGTTTCCTGTGAGCAACAAAGTATAACGACCTACTTTAGATTCTCATTGTCACTTCCTTTTATTTCCCCTGTTTATTGCTTTATTTGATAGAAAGTATATATATCCTTTAATTGTGTCTTGTGTTTATTCCTCGTTGAATTTGGGAGATTTAAACAAATGCCCTTTAAAAATGCACCAATATTTAAACACCGTGAAAAGATGTTAATGAGTGCTCACATGTCTGGTAGTAGCCCTTAAAGCTCAGAGCATTTTAGCCATTAATGTGTTTGATTTGCATGTATAGGATTGTGTACAAAATGTGAACTGACTTGCCTAGCCCTTTAATCAACTACCCAAACATTACTGAGCAAAGAATTAAGAAATAGATCATCACATAGGCAAAGAAATGGCACAGAAACACATGATCATGTATATTGTTGGCAAAATCTTTAAGTTTAAAAAAGACTTAGGAAAAAAAAATGATGACTTTTTTTGTTCTACCTGACTTCTAAAAACCTGAATACATTTACCTTTAGGGATTTGTCTCCAAGTTAACAATCACCACCATGGTTTCCATACGAGTGCGTATATGTTAGTCATTGACCTAATGCTGTGCTGCTGGCTCGTATCTGTGCTGTCTGGGTTTTTTAGGGTTTTAATCGGAGCTTCTAATGTGCATTCTCATCACTATTCACTCAGCCTCTCTGTCTTATTATATAGAGTTATTGTTATTTTACTGCAACTACTGAAATGTGTCTCTTCTTTTTCCTTCACTAATCTCTCGGCTCGGCCTTCGTTCCATTGTGGGGATTTTCTCTCCCTGGTTTGCACCTCATTTCCTCCTGAGGTCTCATTACTGTCGTTTCTCTAGCACATCTGTACACATCCTTTTCTTTCTCTCCCTGGGGGGGCCAGTCATTATTGTCATGCTTTTCTATGCTTATATACACACACACACACACACACACACGCGCGCATACACACAGGTGGTCTTCAGGGTTTTCTGTTCTGTTCTTGCTGCTTGTTTGTTGTCATCCCTTTTTATTTTTGTCAGTCAGTATATGGTCTACAGCTCAGTCGCAGTGAAGGAGGCTGTCCAGCCTGGTTCTGTATAAGTCAGTCCACAGGTCTCTGTGTCCGTCCATCCCGCTGAAGCGTGTGTGGCTTCTATGTCTATGGGCCAGTAAAATAGGCGTGGCTTCTGGACATCTCACTCCCACTGAAGGAGGCATAGCTTCGGTGTCCCAGTCTTGCCAAAGGGGGCGTGGCTTCTGTGCGTCCCAGTTCAATTCAATTCAATTCAATTTTATTTATATAGCGCTTTTAACAATGGTCATTGTCTCAAAGCAGCTTCACAAAAATTAAAGAAATTTAACAAAAAAAAAAAAAAAAAAAACCTATATATATATATATATATATATATATATATATATATATATATATATATATATATAGAATAATTATATAAAGTAATAAATAAATAAATACAATTATAATAGAAAATAAATAAATAAAAACAAATAATAATAATTATAGAAAAGAAAATAATTGGAAGTGTGGATGTGTGAGAAAAATGTGCAGATAATAATGAGACGAATGAATGAAATTTCTCTGATGAGCAAGCCAAGGGTGACGGCGACGGTGGCAAGGAAAAACTCCCTGAGATGGCATTAGGAAGAAACCTTGCCAGTCTTGCCAAAGGGGGCGTGGCTTCTGCGCGTCCCAGTCTTGCCAAAGGGGCGTGGCCTCTGTGCCTCTAGTTGCCCCTCAAGGGGGGGGGGGGCGTTTTGGCTTCTGTGCCCTTGCTTGCCACTAAAGTAGAAGTGGCTTTTGTGTCTTAGGAGTCACTGAAGGAGGCGTAGCTTCTGTGCATCTCGGTCCCAGTGAAGGGGGCGTGGCTGCTCTGCCTTCACTGGATTCTTTTAATAGTTAAAATCGAACTACAAATATTTTTACATTTGAGTTTTTAGGTATTTTTAAAGTTGTTTAATTTTTGCCTCTACTATATGCCCAAAAGTAAGTGGACAGTCACACCTATGCCTGAGTCTTTCCGACACTGTTAGTTGTTCTAGATAGGGCTTTGATTTCAAACCCACTGAACATCTTTTGGGATTTATTTGGGGGTACCTATGTGTGTACCAGGCATCCTCTCCCAGCATCAGCTGTTCAAATAAAAAGACTACCTTCATTTTGTGAAACACACAGTTTGTGTGTGTATTTGTAAAGCCTTTACAACAATAGAACCTCATAAACTCTCAGTCTCTATCAGGAATGAAGAAGATTGACATCACATAGTTTAACTGTTTATCTGTTTTGTATTCTTTTGATTCTCATATATGGAGGATGAGTTGAGACTGAAAGAAATAAACAATCATTGTCGTGTTAGTGGAGTCTTTACTGTACTTCTCAATGAGACGTGATGGTTTTAGTGTGAGAGCATTGTTCATGTTAAATGTGTAATATATCATTATTAACAGACTGTCGTGTCTAAAGCGTTTGTCTGTTGACAAAAAAAAGCTGTGATGTTTGTCTCCACACTGTCGGCCCCAGGCAGGACAGACCAGTGAGCTGTAATATTGATTAAAGTGTACAGTGACCTAATGTCTGATCGGACTGACCTTGCAGTGAGCGAACACTCAAATACTGGTTGACTGAGATTCTTTATAAACACACACACACTAATAAATGGAGACACATGAGACACATGCCGATGACAAATATTTTAATTTATATGGCTTTGTGTGTTTTTTAATATATTTTTTTATATACACATGTGTGTGTTAATATTTTGAACTTTTCATAAAATAAATTATAGCGTAATCATAAAACATTGGAGGTGCTTTTAAAATAAGCTTTCTCTATCAACACTTAGTATGTTAACACGGTAACTGCTTTATAATCTTATTAATGTGCATGTAAAGATCTATATACGTTATATATTTCACAAAAAATATAATTTAAGCAGCATTTTTGGCTTGGTCCACACATACAGTACATTACTCATTAAATAAGTCTGCTGTTAAACTTCTACTACAAACACACACTCACAATTACCTCCTTCTCTAATTGACAGTTGGATCTAAAATATTCCAAACACAAATTAGTTAATCATAAAAACATTACATCAAACGGTTTCCACACTTCTGAAGTCCTAATCCGACCTAGATGCTCCTTTCGAACACCACCGAGCACTTCACGCCATCCTTCTCCACTCCCTCCTTGAAGGCGAACAGGAAGTACATGACCTTTCTGACCTTGGCCAGCTCAGCGATCCTCTCTCCAAACTCCTGGATGTCTGCCTCCAGGCATTTAATGGGCGCGTCCTCTGGATCTCCAGCCGACCTCCAGAACTGACCCGTTGGCTCCAGCAGCTGGCGCGTCATCAGGTTGGTGAGATCTGGCGTCCATAGCTGCGAGATACCCGTGACTGAAAGGCGGCCCGTCCCAGTCAGAGTCACGTTCCAGTGAGAAAATGTCAGTTCCTGATCGGTAAAGTCAAGCCGGAACACCGACTCATGGGGCAGAAGCAAACGCTCACCGTCTTGCCTCTTCTGCCCACGCTGCTGCAAAGACTGCGCCCTCAGCCTCATCATCTCGGTCAGCTGTAGGTCCTCCGTGAACTCCAGCTCCATCTCGTTCTCCGAGGCCATGACTGAAATAGTTTCTCTCGAGCTGTGTGTGTGTGAATGTTGCCCGTCTGGCAGCTCTCTACTTTTCTACTTCTTTCCACCCCAGACTTTTGTTACCCCCCACCCCTCCCATCCTCTCTGTCTGCTCCCATGGGCAATAAGCCTAATTTTGGCGAGGACCGCATTGATCCGATTTCATACGCAGCGATGGAATACAGGAGCGAATGCTGGATTCATGGTTGGTGTGTGATGTGTTTCATCACCAGGCAACAGCAGGCTAATGACGTGCAAAGCAGCAGCTCACCGGTTCTCCCTCAGGCACCTCTTGACAATTGAGAGTTCCACAACAATGATTTAGTCTACGAGTGAGGTTTAAGTGTGTGTAAATGAGTAAACATTAACCTAATTGAAGTCTGTCAGGTGTGAAGGAAAAATGTGATCATATGTTTTGCCATTTTTGCTGTTGAAAATATTTTATGAATCGTCTTTTATAACGGTGGTATGCATGTGATCTAAATGGAGCACCAACCCGTGAGACGAATTTATAAAGAATAAACATGTTTTTCTGTTTAGGTGATTCCAGACTGGAAGGAACAAGAGTGGCAGAAGGACAAATCCGAGGCTTACGCTGGAATCTTTCACTTTCGATTTTGGCGTTTTGGAGAATGGGTGGACGTGGTCATCGACGATCGGCTGCCAACCACCAACGGACACCTGGTTTACTGTCATTCTAATGACAGTAACGAGTTCTGGAGCGCACTGGTGGAGAAAGCCTATGCTAAGCAAGTGCAATCTTTACATTTTCTTTCTTTCTTTCTTTTTAATCGGGCACCAGTAAGGTGACTGTGATATAGCACTTAAGGTTCCTACAGCATCCAGCTAGTCTGTATTGCTTCTTATTGCAGAACCAGTCAAATGTTTGGACACCTTTTTTGTTTTATGGTTTATTATCTACATTTTTGAACAAATACTGGATTTTTTAAAACTATGAAATTAGGCGATTGAGTAACAACAACAGTTAAGACACAAAGGTCAGCAGTCCTGGAATAGTTCTTGCAAGAACAATATTGTCAAGTGCGTTTGCAAAACCCATCAAGCACCAGGATGAATCTGGCTCTCATGAAGACCGTCCCAGAAAAACAAGACCAAGACCTAGGAGAAGGAGGAGTTAATTTAGAGTGGTTCTAAATTGGTTTAGAGCCGGTATGAAGGTTTTACAGAGCATAAGACAAATCTCTATCAGCTGTTCAAAGGAGATTGTTGCATACAGCATTCAGCATTGTTTTACAATATAGAAAGAAATTAAAATCAGAAAAGACCGTTGAATTAGATGTGTCCAAGCTTTTGACTCATACTGTATATACGGTCTTAATAATGTAGCCTAACTTCCAATTAATACCCCTTGTATTATGGTTTGCACCATGATCATGTGGGCATCATGCCATAGCTTTTGCTAATGCCGACCTCTCGCTGACCATCCAGGCTTTATGGTTGCTACGAGGCCCTGGATGGTGGAAACACAGCCGATGCGCTTGTGGATTTTACCGGAGGCGTCTCCGAACCCCTTGACCTGCTGGAGGGCCACTTCAGTCAGAACGAAGAAGCACGCAATCTTTTGTTTGAGCGTGTGCTCAAAGTCCACCAAAGAGGAGGCCTCATCAGCTGCTCCATCAGGGTACGTGTTTGTGTTGCATTTTATTACTACTTGAGTGCTAAAGAAAAACTAGACATAGATTTGTTTTCTATTACCCTAGTGTAATGCTAAACAAACTTAATTAGTACACTCGTTTACATGACGTGTAAACCTTTACTGTTTTGGAATTACAACCGGTATAACTCTTTTACTTGTATTAGATTCAAAATATTGAATTGCTTTTACATATTGTTTTATTAAAAATCATACCCTGAATAATGTATCTTGTGCCCCCAGGCGACTTCTCAGGCTGACATGGAGGCTCGGCTGGATTGCGGTCTGGTCAAAGGTCACGCATACGCAGTGACAGACGTGCACAAGGTGCGCCTGGGTCACGGACTGCTCTCCTTCTTCAAGTCTGAGAAGCTCATGATGATCCGTATGAGGAATCCGTGGGGGGAGAGAGAGTGGAACGGAGCTTGGAGTGACAGGTTGGTGCAAGTCTGCCCTCTGCAGGACAAAGAGTAGAAGATGAACACCCTCTAATTTAGTTTACTGGCCAATAGGACTCTCAAGGAACAGTTGCATTGGTAATAGCTAGCTTGTATGCTTATTAAAATAAACAGTACAGGACAAGGGTATTGATGTATTAACCCGTTGTGTTTCTAATAGACTAATTGCATAACTGCTTTTACCTCCTGTCTAGCTCAGAGGAATGGCAGAGGGTCAGTAAGAGTGAGAGGGAGAAGCTTGGAGTAACTGTGCAGGATGATGGTGAATTCTGGTAAAAGACTCTTTAAACTCTATCATTCAGTCACCAGCTGTTTGTTTGTCTCCTGATGTTTCAGACCAAATATGCAGCTTGCCATGATACCAAGAATCCACGAAGCACAAAGCTCCATGAATCATACAGTATTTGAACAGACATCTGTTATGGATCGGCACAAATTAGAGACACGTTGGCTTTTTCCAGTACAGTGGATCTGCTCCTCATTTATGGTCTTGTCCTAAAAGCCTTTCTTCATTCCAGGATGACTTTCGAGGATTTCAGTAAGCACTTCACAGACCTGATCCTGTGCCGCCTCATCAACACGTCGCACCTGAGCATCCATAAGACCTGGGAAGAGGATGTGAAGTACAGCTCCTGGTCTCGCCACGATGATCCTCTGCAGAACCGCTCTGGAGGATGCATTAACAACAAAGGCACATACCTTCAGAACCCACAGGTGTGTTCATATGGATGTCTGGCCTCATGTTCATTTAATCTAGAGATATTTCATGTTTCCTAATGTATTTTAAACATACATTTGTGTAATGCTACAAGCACCAACAAAGATGTTTTACGGTTTCTACGGTTTCTGACTAACTAGCTATGTAGCTAGCCGTCTTATTTTTTGAAATTAGAAAATGTGGTATGCTTATTAATATGTTTATTAATCAGTTCACATTAGCTGGATGGATCGTAATTAAGCAACACATTAGAGGGAGTGCTGTTGTGGTGAATATCAGCACAGCTGTGATGTGGTCGTTGTCATGAGGCAGCATGAAGGCACACAATCTCGAGTGTGTTTTTTTTATTATTATTATTATTTTTATATATATATATATAAAACATTCTACAAAGACCCTTTACCAATACATCATCATCTGCATTGTTTATTCAACCAGTTATTTTTTGCCGTCAGCACACATATCCTTTTGAGACTGGTGGAGTTGGTGACTGACAGAGTAATTAAATGGGGTGAAAGTAGTTGTAAGTTCTTACTGGTACTGTGTAGACAAAAGGTGAGGAGAATAAACCATGGAGATCTTGGACAGTCCTGAGAAACGTACTATATACTATGTATATTAACAACCTTCTGGGATCCTAAGGTTGAATCCCAAATAGCATTAAATGGAAAGCTAGAGCACAATGGGGCAACATTCCCTTATTCAATACGCCAAATAGCACCCTTGATCAGGGGCTAGAGGGGGATTTAGGATTCAGTTTTGTGTTAGAAGGTAGTTAACTTTGTAGCTTGCAATAGCCGTGAACAAAACAACCTGGATGGTTCAGGGTCAATTAAGAATGACTTAGAAGCAATAACTAGGCGGATGTTGTGTTGATCAAGATGACATGACGTTACCAGATGTGTTTTCTTGCTGAAAGAGCTTCTGTGCCGGGCTTTGAATGTGGGGTTTTGGCAGGCAGCTGCCCTCCCTTCTTTCCAGTACTGCACAGTGATGCATATACAGTAGTTAAATGTCCCAGTGCTACTCTAGAACACCTTTAGTCCAATCAGATTACTTGGTCGGAACTAACTGTTGTATAGTAAATCTAACAAATGTTTCCAATTTTTGAGATTTAAAATCATTTAATATTTAATTTTATTCACAATATGGCCAGATCTTTAGTTTGAGACCTTCATAGAGCATTGCGCGTTCCCAAGTACAACTCGCATCAAGTGGACAAGAGGTAACTGTTATATAACTACTATTGTTTGTGTGCTAACTGCGATCTGATTGTGCTTTTCTTCAGTATGTTTTTGATGTGAAGAAGCCAGAAGATGAAGTTTTAATCTGCCTACAGCAGAAAGATAAAAGATCTGTAAATAAAGATGACCAAGGCTCGAACGTGGCAATCGGCTTCGACATTCAAAGGGTACGTACACACACACACACGCATTGCTAAATTTACCTTCACTCCCAACCACCAAAGTAAATTTAGCATCTAAATTTACTTTCGGTAACCCCCAGAATATCTTTCCTTTTTTTAATATTCTTTTGGTCAGCATCTGTCTGTTTTCTATCCAATAGGTGGAGATAAACAGGATCTATCGTATGCACAAACCACAGCAGAAGATGTGCAGCTCTGTCTACATCAACTCTCGCAGCGTGTTCCTGCGCAAGGATTTGAAAGAAGGTCGTTACGTTATCATCCCAACGACCTTTGACCCTGGACTACAGGCAGACTTCCTGTTACGAGTCTTCACCGACGTGCCTTCAGAGTGCAAGTAATAATTCATCTAGTTCTGCTCTCCCAGCTTATGGGGATAAACTTTCTCTTTACTGATTGTGTGTGTCTTTGTGTCTTTTAGGGAACTGACCGTGGATGAGCCTCCGCAGACATGTTGGACAGGTCTGTGCGGTTATCCTCAGCTGGTCACACAGGTGCATGTGATGAAGGCTGTGGGACTGGAGGCCCAGGACTCTAATGGAAGTAGGTGTTTTTACTGCTGTATTGTTTTTAAAAGAGTCACAGATGTTGCGCAGATGTTTGACTCATGGTATGGTGTGGTTCTCTTCAAAGCATCTGACCCGTATGTGATCATCAGCTGTGAAGGGCAGAAGGTGTGTTCACCTGTGCATAAGGACACACTAAGTCCAGAGTTTGACGTGAAGGCGGTCTTCTACAGAAAGAAACCCAAAGAACGGATACTAGTTCAGGTAACAGAATGAAACCTGTATGTGTATTTTGGCTACCAGAATAAATGTATTCTGGACTTTAGGGGTTGTTCCTTTCGAGGCTGTTCAAGAACAGGTTATTTATTTAAATGGCATCTTTTTGAAAGTTATTATACTAATCAACTTGCGTCATCTATATAAATAAATGAAAAGTGTTGTGTTTACATTGGTCTTTGAATTGTATCTTTACATTTCATACACTGGAGGACCAGAAATCAGAAAAAACATTTCTGTCTGCATGTCTGTCCAGCCGATTTTGTCACAGCATCACGTAAAACTGGCTGAACATAATGTAATTCAATTTTGCCAGTCTTTTGATATCTGACGGAGGTGAGGGCGTGTACAATAGCTGAACTAAATTTTCTGGATTTTCCCCCGATTTTCTCCCTAATTTAGTCGTGTCCAATTCCTCCCCGTCATGAGGCTCCTACATTAAGGCTACTCCTACTACTCAGTCGGGAGGGCCGAAGATGATCAAGTGTTTCCTCCGAATCACGTGACGCCAGCCGACCACACTTTTTCGAACTGCTCACTCACGCACCGTTGGAGGCTATCCGCTCCTTCCGCTTGCACGAGCTCACAGACGCCCCCGATTGGCTGTAGAGCCGCGATTAATGTGGTAGCACAAAGTACCTCTTATCCCTCCCCTCTGAGAGACCTTGGCCAATCAGCTCTCTCTAGAACTCCGGCTGCGATCACCCAGGAATCGAACTCGGGATCTCCAGATGATAGAGCGAGCACTTTACCACTGCGCCACATAATACTCCATCGTACAAAATTGTATTTCTTTGTATTAATATGCAGAGATTTCTGCCATACATATAAAGACAGGCAGACATGTACATGGGCCTTAACCTGAAATAATATCACTGATTAAAAAAGTTAAAGCTAAGAATAATCTGATCAGCTTTTATGTAAAGTCAACGTGTTTAGTATTTAGTGATGAATAGTTGATGATCAATGTTATTTAATTCATCTGGTGGTTATGTTAATGTTGGAAGATGGATGGATGGATGGTAGGTAGTAAGGGAAGGGGAAGGTAAATGTATTGATTGACAGATGGATGCATGAATGGGGTGATGGATTGGTGGATGGGAGGTGGGTAGATAAATGGACGAAAGGGTGAATGACTATCTCCTTGAATATCGTACATTTGAAATTATCAAAAGAATACAAATTCAACAAAGCCATGAGGTACATTTGAGGTTCTCTAGAGACAATATGTAGTTGAAATCAAGACAAAACGACCAAATGATTATTGTGGGTGGAAAAGTAAAAAAAAAAATAAAAAAGTTGTAAACCTGCTGTAAATTAAAAGATTTTCTTGTTGTCCCCTGACTTCCCCCGCAGATCTACAACAAAAACGTCCTGTCCGATTCGTTCCTGGGTCAGGTGACCCTCAACGCAGACGTTTCAGACCTGCAAAATGATCACACACTCCATCTGCAGGGTAAAGGCAGACATCAGAAAAGCGACCTCCCCGGCATGATCAGTGTGAGCATCATCACCAGCAATGTCCTCACCAATATCTGAGAACACTCAGGTCAGGCCAAATCGAGAGGATCAGGAAGATGAATCTCCTCTACATGGAGAGGCCTTTTCTTTTGGAGGTAGTTTACATAACATTCACCAGACTTTCAACTTCATCAGACTTTTTAATAGGGCTTCGACATGTTTATTAACAATGGCCTTAATGAGTTCTGTTTACGTGATCTTTTGAACCAAATCAGTGTGATATATATTATATTGTTAATTGATACATTTCTTCTGTGGAATTCTACTGTTTAACACTCAACGCCACTATTCAGCCAAGGAAAATCCATTTCTGCATCGTATGTATGTGAATCTTATCTTTTGCCAATGATCTGGACTGTAACTAAGCATGTTTACACAATATTACCACTCAGGAAACTGTACAGTCGCCGAAAGCCGTGTCCGCATCGTCTTTCTGTAGCGTTTTAGATCCAGGCACACATTTAAGTTCTGTGGAACCCACAACCATCAGTTAGGAATTAGTGCATCAGCCGTGGTGGGATTACACACCTTTTAAATCGGTGCTCTTTTTTAAAATATACTTTTAAGAAAGTAAATCTAAAACTTTTTGGAATTGGTGGGTGCTAATAATTTGTCTGGTACCTTCTTTTTTTTTTTTTTTTTTTTGGTCAGTCCAAATCTCTAGCAAATATAACACTTCGCTCTGTTCATCTCATTTGCCTCAGTTCAGCTCAACGTTTTTTGTTTTTTCCTTATTATTTTCTTACATTGGGTCATTTGAGAGTTCTTTCTCAGTTGAAGCATCACCAGAACGAGAAAACCTCAGATCAGCCTTTGTAGTTCCGTTCTGAGCATGATTAAGATGTTTTTACCCCCAAGTGGAAAACGCACCAGGGTTTAAACTAGTAGGACTAAATATTGCACATGTGAATGCACCCTTAGTTTACTTTTCTGCAAACCAAAAATACTGGCCCTGTGCTGACTGGACAATGCAGCTTTACATGCAATTAAAAACAAAAAAAAAACTATCAGTCTACTAGTAAACCTTGTTTTATAGCATGCAAGTATATAAGTGTTACTGTGTGTGACCAAATTGACCACTTGGTGGCAGTAGACAATCATAAATCCTCAAAAGGTACTCAAGTGTTTTCCCCTTCTATAAATGCTTAAACTTCAATGAGGTCTTATGTTTACTCTTTTGTTTACTCTGTTTCCTTTACATGAAACACTTGATATGCAGTATGTAATGTATGTCTTTGTCTTTAAAAATGTATTTTAACACAATTGGCAATTAATAAAGCTGACAAACAAGTACACCCTCTTTTTTTTTATTTTAGTTTATTTTTTTTAACCCATATTGTGATGTAGACAAAACATTTCAAAATGGATATGTGATCATCTTTTCAGGTTAAGTTAATGGTACATTATATATTCCCTGCATGCGTAAGCTGAGGTGTGTGTGCATGCTATGAAATGCCTACCAATTGTGCAATGAAGTGCCATTTTTGTATTTTTAGTTACTGAAGAACTTTGTCTGTCTCAAATGTTGTGCCTTTAGTACTCAGTCTTGCATCATTCACCAGTGGGAAAAGGCTGCCGGATTGTATTACGAGGTATAATATGCATCTTTTAACTGTTCTACTTGTATCTTTTATACTTGTGTATGTTTATCAAGAGTATAAAAATAAATCTGAATAAAGTGAATTGGATTAATGGATTTGCATTGTAATCGTATTGCTTTCATAATTGTTTCATGTATCATGTTTTGAAGCACGTACAAGGGCTTGGTTCTTATCACAGTCACTTCAAAGCTGAAGGGTTAGAGATTAGAATCTTGCCTCCGGTCCCGTGTGCGTGAAGTTTGCAGTGCGCGTGGTTGGTACCCCCATCCAGGTTCCTTGTCTTGTGCCCTGAGTTCTCTGGGTTAGACTCCAGGCCCCTCTTTCGAGACATGCATTTGCTAGAGTGTTTAAACTTTTGACTGGTGTTCATTTACTGTGTACGTGTAGAGTTGCCAGTATGTGTTTGTATAATGTATGTACAGTATTACACACAAATATTGGCAACTTAAAGTGGCACTGGTGGCTCAGTGGTAGCCACCAGTGCCATTTTTTTCGCCTGCCATGCGGAAGTCCTGGGTTCGATTCCCAGGCAGTGCCCAAAGCCCAGCCACTGGATGCAGTGCCGGTTCCAAGCCCGGATAAAATGGGAGGGTTGCGTCAGGAAGGGCATAAGTGTGAAACCTGCGACCCCTTGCCAGGAGCAGCTGAAAGACCAACAACAGTGTATGTTCAGTATACAGGAAAAAAGCACTGCAGGACATACTGTTATAGGTAAGTAATCAATGCTGAGGTACTCCGGTTTCCTCCCACAATCCAATGACCTGCAGATTAGGCTAATTGATGTTCCCAAATTACCCGTAGTGTGTGTATGTGTGTGTGTGCCCTGCGATGGATTGACACCCTGTCCAGGGTGTACCCTGCCTTGTGCCCAAGTCACCTGGGATAGGCTCCAAGAGCCAGTCAGCCATACAGATCTTTTTGTAAAGTTGTTATTCTAATACTTGATCAGTTCTATAGTAAGTGCATCAATATTAACCTGTGATTTGTCTGCACTACAGAATGGTGTACACAGTACATGGATATACTGTATAGTATTTAAATACACTGCCTGGCCAAAAAAGTTGCACAGTCTAAAATTTCATTGTCACATTTAGCTTTGATTACAGTTCACACGGGAAAATTATTCCTCATACTCATACCAGAACCACTTTTTCACAATTTGGGTCCTGGAATACGTCTGTGCCATCAGAGAAGAAAAACTAGAAAGATGTGATAACCTGAGCGTTCAGTACATTCTGGTTGTCAGCTGACCATTTTATTGGCATACCCCAGATCATAACACTGTCTGTAGAGGCTTGTACAGTGGGCACTATGCATGATGGGTGTATCGCGTCATGCCAATGCACCCATTGCTCTGAAATACAGTCCCATATTTCCATTGCTCCAAAGTCTAATCTATATACTCCCTAGCAGACTGTGACTGTGATGCGCTGTATGATCAAGAAGTGTTGTGCAGAGGCTCTGATCTAGTATCACAACTTGTCTCTTGTCAAAATCACTTCGATCTTTACACTTGCCAATTGTTCCTGCTTCCAAAACTAATTCTGAGAAATGACTGCTCCCTTGTTGCCTAATACATCGGTCACGCCATTGTAATGAGGGAATCAATGGTATTCACTTCACCGGTCTGTGCTTTTAACCTTATGGCTCATCGGTGTATATAAAACTGTTGAGGCATAACTGAGAACTCACGGTGGAGACCCATGATGTCTTTCTCTATTTTTCAATTGTTAGCCATTCCATTGTGCCTTTGTGTCCTTTTAAAGTTGGGCCTCTTGATTTATTAATGATCTTAGCTACTTTTACAAAGAACACATTGTTGATTTGGAAGAGTGACACGCCCACATGACCACTTTGTGTATACATAGCGATTTAAGAAATATAACTGCTAATTACATGAGCATTTATCCCAGTGGAGAAATGAGAGGCAGGGAAATGACCCTGTGTGTGTTTCCATGCTTGCACTTAAAGCCAGCCATGTGTAAGATACTGAGGATATCGAATGCATGATGGAACCTGTGACCTTTTCCACCGTGCAGAAACGCCCCAAGAGAGATGGATCTTCGTTTGTATATTTTATATGTGTATTTAAATAATTTTTGCAATGTGTGTCTGTCAGCGATTATTCGGAGTGCCGGGGGTCAGTTTACCTCTCATACTGCGCAGCACCCCTGCTGAGTCCCTCCTCCCTCTCCGAGGCTGACCTGCACCCGCCCTCTCTTAAAAGGGATCAAGGTTTGAGAGTCAAACATTGGCACAGAGTCATTGTTAATTCCAGGAGCAGACAAAGGAGGAATCATCACATCAGAGACATCAGTTAGAGATCAAAAGAGGAAATTTAGGCCTTCACTATTAAACTTCATCCTCACGTACCTTTTTATTCACCAGTCTGGATGTCTACCTGTCCTCCAGATAACCTAAGGAGCAGAGGACCTGTCTAAAACCCTTGCACAGGTATGTTGAATTAAGTCTTCTTACAATGTAATAATAATGGCCCCCGATTTGCTTTTGCTTGCATCTTCATTATGGATGACTTCAGTTTGATAGACCTTGTCATAACCATACATTTCAAGTTTTACAATGTAAATACATAGGAACAAGGTGACTGTGATATGGTTACCCTCCAGATACTGTAGCATGGTATGATGGTATATAATTTTATATAATCTTTGACTTCAAATTCTTAGAAGAAACAGGATTATGTTGTTTTTTTTCATACTAAGAATTTATCCACTTGAAGATGGAATGTGGAATTGTGTAAAAGGAATTTTGGTTGTTTACATTTTTTTAGTTGTCTTTGTACATGTGTATGACCAGGTAAATCCTAATTCATTTCTGTGGTGTTACAGTATGTGTTTTAAAAAAGAATCCATACAGTGTAAATGTATCTCCATCTCTAAAAGGTTGTATTACAGAAAAGTAAATTTACTCAACCAATAGCTTTGAATAATTAATGACTGTAAAACATTTCCACTACTACTGAGTTTCAAGTAATAGTTTATTTCCTTTCCCATGCATTGAAATTCCTTTCCAGAGTAATAAAAAAAAGATAAATACTTGAAGCCAGACAGGAGGATGGGGGGAGGGGGGGGGGATCGATTTATGTTATTTATAGCACCTGTCCTAAAAATTAATTTTACAGGTTTTCTTTTCCTTCTAAATCCCTTTAGGGTTTTGGAAGAAATGAGAGGAGTTCTGACTGGATGTTTCTTAGGCGAAAAAAATGGAGTTTAATTTTGTGATTTCATTAGCCAGATGGCTAACATGAGACAGCCAACAATGATTTCAAAGAAGACCTTTAAGTTATAATTATAATTCCAATGTTATGGTTGAGTAACAGTTTCTGATAAAATTGTAATCAAACAATTATCTAAAACTAAGTCTAGCTAGCTAATGTACAATAAAATTATTTCTTATACAGTATATGTACTATGTATACAGTATCTAATGCTAAAGGAGGCTAGCTAGCGGACTTACACAAGCTAGCAAAATTGACTGAATCATTTGTGCGATTAATTAATTTGTGAGATTAATTAATTTGTGAGATTATCTTAAATCATATACATATTTACTGTATATTGTTAAGGCTAGCTTCCTGGCAAATAGTTTTTATTTATATATCTATCTAATATTTGCTGATAAGGCTAGCTAGCGGGATAATATAAACAACATATTCCTACTACTAAATGCTGAGGCTAGGTATGGGCTAACACCACAGAGGATCTTATGTTATATTCATGATATTTATTTGTACAATACTGCTATTCACTGCTAGTTAGCTGGATATCATGGTATAAGGGGTATATCTCCAATCTGGGTAGTATCTATCAACTGAGGTGCTGGATGGCACGTGGACAGACAAAAAAAAGAAGCAAAAGATGATTTAGTTATACTGGAACCTTGGATTACGAGTAACTTGGTCTACAAGCGTTTTGCAAGACAAGCAAATGTTTTAATAAATTTAACCTTGTTAAACGAGCGAGGTCTTGATAACCAAGAACTGTTATACAGTACGCATGCGCTTTGTCTGCCGAGTGTCACATAATCACAACTGAGCCAATGATTCTTCTCTCTCTCTCTTGCACTGTGGGATTGTGGGTAATCGTCTACCATCCTCAGTCTCAGTGTGCGTGTGTCACTCGTATAGTCAACATACGTGTGCATGTGTACAGAATAGCCCACAGTGTCCACAGTAGCCCTCCTGCTCCTGCTTCTGCTCTCGTCTAACACCAGTCACAATTCTTTTCAAAGGTAAAGTGCAGAGTAATTTGTTTTATTTTTACCTTATATTTTGTATTAATTATTTTTATACATGTATGAATATTTTTGGGTTGTGGAATGAATCATCAAAGTTTTCATTAGTCCTTATGGGGAAATTGCCTAACATGGAGAGCAGTTTGAGGATGCATCCATCCATCCATCCATCCATCCATTGTCTTCCGCTTATCCGAGGTCGGGTCGTGGGGGCAGCAGCTTCAGCAGGGATGCCCAGACTTCCCTCTCCCTGGCCACTTCTTCCAGCTCTTCCGGGGGGATCCCAAGGCATTCCCAGGCCAGCCGAGAGACATAGTCCCTCCAGCGTGTCCTGGGTCTTCCCCGGGGTCTTTTTCTGGTGTGGTGTGTCCGGAACACCTCACAAGGGGGGGCATCCTAAATAGATGCCCAAGCCACCTCATCTGGCTCCCCTCGATGCGGAGGAGCAGCGACTCTACTCCGACCCCTCCCAGATGACCGAGCTTCTCACCCTATCTCTAAGGGAGAGCCCAGACACCCTGCGGAGGAAACTCATTTCGGCCGCTTGTATGCGCGATCTTGTTCTTTCGGTCACTACCCACAGCTCATGACCATAGGTGAGGGTAGGAACGTAGATCGACCGGTAAATTGAGAGCTTTGCCTTTTGGCTCAGCTCCTTCTTCACCACGCAAGTGCTTAGTTTTTGCAGTGTAATCAACAAAGAGTGGCCACATTTGTCAGCTCCAACTCTCTGACTGGGTGAAATCTGAGCTGTTTTATATTAAAAGCCAGAATGTGACTGATGCCAGCTTAATTCTATACTGTCGTCTCAAGGACTTTGTAGAGCTAGTGGGAGTGCAGGTTTTCTCATATTTCAACATTAGTATCGAGCTGAACTTTGCCTTGGCTTTAAGCAGCTTGTACAGCATTTGATTTTTAGCTCATTTTTATTTCATGTAGGATGGCTTCGCCACTCTCTTTTGGAGCTAACTACATTTGCATGTATGACTTAAAAATTTTGGTAGCTTTTTCCACTCATAGGAAGTTACACCATATTACATCATAGTTTTATTTTTGTACCACTGAATCACAACCCCTTCTAAAAGTATTGGAATGTCAAGACCAATATTTTTGTTCTTGCTATAAACTGGTTTGTGGTTTTAATTCAAAAGTTAGTCCATATTAGATTGATGGATTAGATTTTTGAGTTCTTATTTATAGGGTGTTTGATCAAATCCCAGCACTGCCAAAGTGCCTTCAACTCTTCAGCTGTATAAAATAAGATATAAGTTATGGTTAAAAAATTATTATTGCTAAGAAAAAATAATGTAACGAAAATGTACATTGGTCATGATCTTAGTTGTTCTCTACATATCATCCACCTAAGGTTCATTCATTCATTTTCTATACCGCTTAATCCTGTGTTCAGGGTCGCGGGGGACCTGGAGCCTATCCCAGGAGACTTCGGGCACTAGGCGGGGTACACCCTGGACAGGGTGCCAATCCATCGCAGGGCACACACACATACACACACTCACACACCCAATTCCACCTAAGGTGACACACATATATTATATAACACATATCATTAAATAACACATATTAATTATATTTGATAGCTTATCCCTCGTTTGTAATAACAGCATCAATTTGGCAACCCAGTGACATCAGCAAACTGTTGTATTCTTTTTTTGTTATGCATTCCCAGACTTGTACAACAGAATCTTTTATGTTCTTATTTGTCTTCAGTGGTTTTTCCTTTGAGAGGCCTCTTTACAAGATGAAATGCATGCTCAATTGGATAAGTATTCTGATTGACCTGGCCTTAGGTTGCACCATCCACTTGACCCAGGTAGATTTAATGAAAAATTAAGAAAACGGACATTCTTTGGGTGATTAAGTATGTTTAATCACAGTGTTTAATTGTTATTTCTGCCAAAGCATTTAAGAGTTGCGTCTTGAGTTACCTGTCTCTGTGTCCTTGTGGGTTTTTTGCTGAAAAAAGTAAATGCTGATATATACCCAGAGCTTCCCTGGTGGTGCAAAGGGAACCTAAAATACTGGGCATAACATTTCGCTTTTAACGTTATGTCTGATCGGTGTTCTTTACCACACATACTCTTAAAATGTAAACCTGATGTGGGCAGGTTTTGCATGTGATGCAATGTAACAGGAGCAATCAAAACAATTATTAACTACTTAAAAATGCATGGCTACCATTTTTAGTTTGTCAGCATTTTTTTTTTCAAGCTCCTCCTGTTTCTTTTGCTTTCTCTGCACTCGGCTACTAGACGTATAACAGATATAGCAATGTAAGTATTTCAGTATTTTATGATTTCATTTAAATGCAAAGCCAATTAAAAGTGTAAAATATTGAATGGCATTGTTTTGCATGATGTTCAGATAAAATCTGAGATCTGAATCCATACACGTAATGTTAGTGCAAGAGAATCTGTGGTAGGAAAGATGTATTCTTTACTATTGTGTTTTTGTCTTAATGTAAAACTACATTTAGTGCAAATGAACAACATATATTCTACTTTGCGTGGAGTACCGCATGGTCTGTTTCACTCTGATCCGCACTGTGTCCTTTATGTCTAATTCTCTTTCGGCTTAACTAGACACTGAAATATTAATGACAGTGAACATGGCTCCTCATTTAGCCTGCTCACCCCTGCGTGTCCACGCCACATTAACTGCCTGGACTTTAATAGGAACCAGACGATGGGTCATTACATTGTCTTCCCCTTGAGTATGATGTTCATTTTACATCTGTTATGAGAAAAAGAGGAGAGGATGCTGACTGTACAGTAGAGTAGAGCACCTTACTACCAGTGCAGCTGCTTTAAGATGATTGGATGATCAATTTTTTTTTTTTTTTTTTTTTTTACAATGAAAGATGTTCATTCATTCATTCATCTTCTATACCGCTTAATCCTGTGTTCAGGGTCGCGGGGGACCTGGAGCCTATCCCAGGAGACTTCGGGCACTAGGCGGGGTACACCCTGGACAGGGTGCCAATCCAATGAAAGATGTTTTAAAGTTAAATTGAGACAGCAGACCAATTAATGAGTTCCAGAGTGTCAATGTGGAGCATTTCCTTTAGCCACAAAACTATTATATAAATTACTGATTAGCAGGAGAAATCACCACCACTAATGATAAGATGATTGTATAAGCAAATAACAGTAAGTAGCTCTGGCTTAATCTTTTTAGCTGCACAGTCTTATCACTATTAATTCTGGTTTGTGAAGCAAGATTGCTTAATATAGTCTTATGCATTAAATGCTTGCCATCCCATGATTTGTGTGTATATATACAGTACAGTATATATATATATATATATATATATATATATATATATATATATATATATATATATATATATATATATATATATATATACATACATATATACACGTGTGTGTGTGTGTGTGTGTGTGTGTATATATATATATATATATATATATATATATATATATATATATATATATATATATATACACACACACGTGTGTGTATATATACAGTACAGTGTGTATATATATATATATATATATATATATATATACATACACACGTGTGTGTGTGTGTGTGTGTGTATATATATATATATACATGTGTATATGTTAACTAGTCAAAAGAGGTAGGATTAAATAAGTTTATATTTTTACCTACTCCTTTTCGAACATTTAGATTTTGCTTGTTTATTTTATATTATTGATTAATTTATTTCGTTTGTTTTATTGATTCATGTTCGAAATAATGTATCCAAATCAAATATAATTTATAAGTATTGATATTAAATCGGAATATGAAAACATAAACATACAGGAAAGGGCTATGCTTTTTATTAATGAGTATGGATAAACATTTATGATATTTTGGCAAATGGCTTTATCCAAAGCAAATTACATCTGAAGGTCATCATTAATCTGAGCAGTTGAGGGCCTTGCCCAAGGGCTCAATGGTGACAACTTGGTGGTGCTGGGATTTGAACCTGGGACCTTCTGATCAGTAGGCCAGCACATTAACTCCTGAGCTATTCCTACCCATAAGAAACCTACCCAATGTCAGAAAAGCAGACCACACTGCATTGAGTTTTGTTGATTTTTCCAAACAGCACGGTGGCTTCATGGTTAGCACTGTCGCCGTGCACCTCCAGGGTCCAGGTTCGATTCCCGCCTCAGATCAGCGTGCATGGAGTTTTGCATGTTCTCCTTGTGCTTGGTGGATTTCCTCCCAAAGTCCAGAGACATGCACATTAGGCTAATTGGTGTTCCTAAATTGCCCGTGGTGTGTGAAGGTGTGTAATTGCCTGTAGTGTGTACTATAATTGTGTTTGTGCCCAACGATGGATTGGCATGTTCACATCAGTCCAGGCCTACTGGCTCAGACTCCAGGCCCCCTGTGACTTAGTATACAGAATAAAGTGGTATAGAAGATGAATGAGTGAGTGAGTGATTTTATTACACAAAATATCTTAAATATCTTACACAAATTACTTTGCACATATACATGAAAAGTAATCTTAATAAATAGATCGATCGATTGATAGAAAAAAAGAAATAGAAATAGAAAGACTGAATATTTTATTAATGTCAAAGGGAAACATTAAAAATAATTACCCGACTAGCTACATTTCTACATTTTCCCCAATTAATACACACCGTCATGTTTTCTAACCAAACTTTATTATTTTTTGGCTTTTGAGCTAATATAATATAATATAATATAATATAATATAATATAATATAATATAATATAATATAATATAATATAATATAATATAATATAATATAATAAAACCTGTGGGTGTTTTTGGCATAATAATATCCTCTATTTGGTTGCATGTTATGTTAGTGTGGCTTAATCTCAAGATCTTTCCTAAAGCTGGCTCTGATGTTCTACAAGGAAAGCATCAGGTCCAATCTAAATTAGTTCAACGGTGTAGAGAACGTAAATGCTGGTGTCGATATACAGTAGATGTGGTAATGCGTATAGATGGAGTAATCGTGTAGAGGAAGCATGAGAGTCTGAATGATTTTTCCAGATGGATAGCGACAACTTAGACCTTATGAACAGCCTCAGAGGAAATGAGCCAGACGAAGCTGATGGGAGGCGATGTCTGATTCTTTCGGCTCGAATGACAAACAACCGGTACACAACAATAGTGCTGTGATGCCCCTTACTGAGTGCACATGCGTCTGTGTGCACATGTGTTCGGCCAATTTAAGAGTAACTATGGACATGATTGGTGTAAAATAATGTAGAAAAGCATGCCTTATACAGTTTTCTTTTTCAGGGTGTCACATGGTAGCCTCTGATGTCCAGGAATAAACACACAGGCTATAGTCATGGTCATTCTGCAGCAGGTAAGAGAAATACTTAACACCATGTACAACATTCACATTCATTACCCAAAATGTACGAGGAAAAAGATTTCTACATTTTAATGTTGCACTGAAGCTACAGTCACACTCAGAAGTTTATCATAAACATAAAGGTAACATTGAGCTTTTGTGGGTAAAATGACCTTTAAAAGAAGAAAAAAAAAAAAAAAATCTGGTGCTAATATTTGATGTAACTCAAACAGAGTTAAATTATACATACAGAGTCAAAAATATATATACATACAGTTATACATTTGGTATACATACAGTATATATACATTTGGGTTCATGTCTATTGTCAGGTTTCACCTTCAGCCGATGCTTTTTGTAGCCATCTGTATGCTTAAAGCTAAATTCTGGTTAGACGTTTGATCTCTCTTCTTGGCAGAACAGTTCATGTTCAATTAAATTTATTGCTTCCATGGCACAAACCCAAGTTTGATGCATGGGTCCTTGAATTTTCATTAAGGTTAAAGCTCGAAAAGCCTAAAATTTGCCTGTTTTATCCGTTCTACAGCCACCATTGATGTGTGATTGGGGTCATTGTACTGTTACTACCAATTTTCTAGCTGATGATTTGAGGTTATGCTGAAGAATTCTGAAATAGTATTCCTGCTTCATTATTCCATCTATTCCATGCAATGATGCAAAACTGGGTGTCACCACTTACATCATGCTTAACAGTCGTTATGGTGTTCCAAACATACCTTCAGTCAAAGCCTTTCTCTTGATTTTGGAACAGCCTTTCAGTCCATGGCCATATGAAGCTGGCTTGACTATAGATAGTAACTAGTGTTCCAGAAGCTTCCAGTTCATGGAACCTTTTTTGTTCCTTTCTGAGTTCCTGACCTTAGAAACCAATGTCCTCTTAGCTGATGGTGACAATTTGGGCCTTCTCCTAGACCTGTCGAAGTGAGTCCACTTCCTAATAACTTGTACTTACATACAATTGTTTAAACTGATCTTAGAACCCGCAGTTGGTCAGATATGACTCCAAGAGACATTTCTGTCTTGGGTAAATCTACCATCTTCTTTCTCAGATCTGCCCTGAGCTCCTTAGACTTCTAGAACTAGAAATCTCTTTTTATACAGAAAAACCACCAACTGTAGGCATTGGTCTTCCCAAAAAGGCACACACTTATTCAGCACACTCTAAATTGCCAAAAGTATTCCTCGCCTGCCTTCACATGCGTAAAATAACATCTTATTCTCAATCCATAGGGTTTAATATGATGTTGGAACTGCCTTCACCTCTTCCCAGGAAGGCTTTCCACAAGTGTTAAGAGTGAGAATTTTATGCAGTCATGTTGGAACTGACGTAGGGTTGTTTTTCAGGAGTTGGGCTCGGCACCTTACTTCCAGTGAAGGGAACTCTTAATGCTTCAGCATACCAAGATTTTAAACAATTTCATTCTCCCAACTTTGCGTGAACAGTTTGGGGATGGCCCCTTCGTGTTCCAACATGACTGAGGCACCAGTGCGCCAAGCAAAGTGGGCCCAAAAGTCATGGATGAGCAGATTTAGTGTGGAAGAACTTGAATCCTGACCTTAACCAGATAGAACACCTTTGGGATGAATTGGACCGGAGACTGAGAGCCAGGCCTTCTCATCCAACATCATAACCCTATGGATTAAGAATTGGATATTCCTCAAGTTCATACAGTATGCATGTGAAGGCAGGCGAACGAATAGAGTACTTTTGGCAATATACTGTATTGTACTGTATATCCCAAATAAATAACAAGTTGCTTTAAATTCTTAAGGTTTTCTTTCTATTAAAGATGCATATTGAACAATTATTTTGCCCAGAAAAAAAAATAGTTCCAAAAATGATTCAAAGTTCAGTGTTGCCATGACGATCATGTTCATAATGAGTCTATGTTAAACTTCTGACTGCGACTGTACATTGCTAATGCAGGTATCCATTTACTAGTGTGTGTATTGCATGTCTCACTTATTACATTTTTATAATCACCATGCTAAGCAACTGTAAAGTGACTTGGATAGCACTGTAACATTGGTAAAAACAGACACAACTACTGTAATTTAGATGGAACATGAGACACCGTACATGCGGGTGTTTATATTCGCACACCCGGAAAATGGTATATGTTCAAATATTTAATTATTATTAATAAATTGTGACAACGAGGCATGGCGATGAGTGATGGTGTGCTTGCAAATTCACTCTGTCAACCAGGGAAATGCATGATTATAATAAATATCTTTCTGGTGGACTACAACTGCAGTGATAATGTTAAATACTTGTGGATTGCCTTTAAATGAAAGAGGTTTATGTCCCTGTTTTGGCAAGGATTTGCCTGATGATTTGTTTTGGTTGGATTGGGGAATTCCGAGGTCAAGAAGTGCATTCGTAACCACTGAACTGAAGAATCTAATGAGAAATAGGCCAGAGGGACAAGGTTTAAATGTTTTTATTATTTCTAAGCATAGATCGATAATTGCGCAATTACATCATGATTTTGGGTTCACTCTAGTAAAACAGACAGTAGAGGACATTTTCCAAGCCACTGGTACTGGTTGTTTCTGTACAGAATGTGGAGCTTAATCTCGTCAGCCTTTCTGTGGCTCTAATAGCTTCAGACAATGTCTCCTTTTCATCACTGAGATGTCCCAGCCAAATGTGGGGATATGAAGGGGGACCAAATTACAAAAAAGTGGCCTGAGCTCTCTCATCTATTAGCTGATTCATCCACCTCACAAGTTCTCTAAGGGGAGGACGAAAGACAGAAGAGAAAATAGAGTGTCTACAGTAGGTGCGAGATGTTCAGGCTCTCAGCTCCAAACACTGGTTTTTAGGGCATTCGAGTCGAAGTGTACCATGACAGAGTGTATATTTTTGCATGGTTGGGACAGAGGAGTGCGCAGACTGAGCTACACAAATCCAACTCTGGTACAGGTAAGAATAACCTACTGGGGGTTCGAGTCTCTGGATCTGGACAAGAAAAGCTTTATTTAATCAATTAAAGACTTAAACACTATTTAACACAAGTGATATAAATGGAAAATATACTGTTCTTTATATAAAATACTGTCACATAAGGATTTCTAGATGAATAACGATCAAATATTTGACACATTCATTAGAAAACTATTTGCAAAGCCCTTAATGAGACTGGAATGAATGTGTTCGAGCATCACAAATGAAAGAGAGTAAACCCAAAGATAACAGTAGGGGGCAACCTGTTACCTTAACCTGCTATAGCTTTATACAAGGTTTACTGTAAGTATCTCATATAGAAGAATATCTGTAATTTCCCTCATCCAAGTCCAGCTGTTTTTTTTGTTTTTTTTTTACAAAGTAATTAATTTTAACCATGATAGGCAATCTGAGCACTGTCGCCTTGCACCTCCAGGGTCTGGGTTCGATTCCCCGGCCAGGCTCGATTCCCGTCTCTGTGTGCATGGAGTTTGCATGTTCTCCCCGTGCTTGGTGGGTTTCCTCCGGGTACTCCGGTTTCCTCCCACAGTCCAAAGATATGCAGGTTAGGCTAATTGGCGTTCCCAAATTGCCCGTAGTGTGTGAATGTGCGTATGAGTGTGTGCCCTGCGATGGATTGGCACCCTGTCCAGGGTGTACCCCGCCTTGTGCCCTAAGCCTCCTGGGATAGGCTCCAGGCCCCCCGCGACCCTGTATATAAGGATAAAGCGGTATAGAAAATGAATGAATGAATGAATAGGCAATCTGCCCATTTACCCACACGGAAAGAACCTATATAAACATATATGTTTTAATATAGGTTTTGATATAGGTTTTTAATATATGTGACATATATAAAATTGGCCGTTTTCCTATATTATATGTACATATATGTACATATATGCGTGCATATACAGTATGCATGCATATATGTACCTATATAGACATATATAAAATTGGCCGTTTTCCTATATTATATGTACATATATGCGTGCATATATGCGTACATATATGTACCTATATAGTAATACAGTATATGTGACATATAAAATTGGCCGTTTTCCTATATTATATGTGCATATATGCGTACATATATGTACCTATATAGTAATACAGTATATGTGACATATATAAAATTGGCCGTTTTCCTATATTATATGTGCATATATGCGTACATATACAGTATGTACCTATATAGTAATACAGTATATGTGACATATATAAAATTGGCCGTTTTCCTATATTATATGTGCATATATGCGTGCATATATGAACCTATATAGTAATACAGTATATGTGACATATAAAATTGGCCGTTTTCCTATATTTTATGTACATATATGCACATATATAGGTACATATATGCATGTATATATGTGTGCATATATGCACCTATATGTTTACCTAGATTAGTAAAAAAAAATCCATAGCTGCTAGACAACATAAATAAAAGCCCAAAATGTAGAAATTAATTTTTTTTATTTTCTTAAGAACAATCAACTAGTAAAAGAACAAAAACATGACAAAAAACTGAACAGGAAGAAAAAAATATATTTTGTGGATCTTCCCAGCTCCGTGAGCTTTGAATTGATAGATGTGCCTATCTGCCTTCGGGTGGCTGCCGACCACTTCTTCAATGTAGCATCTAGAGAAGACAAAAATAATAAGACAGTATAATAATAATAAATTATTATTTATTAAAACTTCAGACGACAACAATTAGTGCACGAGGTTATTTGCAACACTATATGTTCTACAAAATAGAGGACTACACACCCTTCAGCGCAATACCCCAGAAATGTGGCTTTAGAAGAGGAAAGGTAGGATTAAGAAGTGAGCAAGCGATGAATTAGTATTATAGGTACCAAGCAGATACAGTAACAATAATGGGTGCCCTACCTTATGCAGTCTCCATTGATGGCTAATAAACATTGATACAAGTAGGCTATGGTTAAAGTGGTGAACTTATAATGTTTTTTTCCCTTCTGAACGCATTATGCATTTACTCACCAATAATGGCTACCTTTTTAATTTGGTCCAGTCTCCAATTCGAAGGAGCCCAGCAGCAGATTCTGTACCATGGCAGTAGCAGAGGTGGCAAGGCGGGCTGCTCTCCACGCTTCTGCCTGGCAAAACACCCCAGAGCCCTTTATAACTTCAATCTGAAAAATTATTTCACATCACAATATTAATTTATTGGCAACTTTTAGAAACTTTTCATGTTTCATACTGATTCTCATGTTTAGCTTCCCAATAGTTAATAGGATTTTATGTATAAATGCAGATTAATGATAAAGATACATGCAGGGTAAAACTGCAACAGGAACAGTACAAAATAAAAACTGAAAAAAGACGGACATTCAGACAGTGCAAGATAAAAAAACAGTGCAAGATAAAAAAAAAAACTGTACAAAACATATATGCAGGGTAAGCATTGGTTGGAGCAATGTCCAAGCAGTGTAGAGAAATATTTCTGTACGACTTCATTGTTTTGTGCTGTGTAGTATAGTATTGTAATAGCTGATCAGAGTGATCAACTCCCCATGTGCTGGTTGTACGCAGTCACAGGAAATGTCTTTGTAGTCCATGTACCTTGTAATTTCACCCTCATCTTCACCGCGTCTACTGTATGAGCAGAATGGATGGTACAACATGTACATACTTCTCGTGTGTCCATCCACTTCACAAATACAAGAGGTCCATCTGAACGGAGCTTGCGTGTCCTGATGTGAGGGGCTGGTGAAGGCAAGGGTGATGCAGACACATTCTTAAAAACAAATAAATAAAAAAATGTTAGCCTATACTGTTCAGAGTAAATGGATGTGCAATTAATATGGATGCATAATATATACAGTACAGAGATGACCAAAAATGTATCCACACTTCAACATGAAAAATATACACCTCTCTTCTGTAGGTCACATGACAGCATCAATGATGGTGATAGATAATACTACACACTGCTGCCATAATTCAATTTGAGTTTTAAAAAAGGCCATAGATAACAATTGTGAAAGTGTGTATACATTTTTGTGCCCCTCTGTATTTTTGATGGGCAATAGGCTGGACAAATATCTGTTGATGGACAACAGACCATGTAGTGGATCTCAAACATTTACAACTGAGACATTAGCAAACACCATTCATTGGACATTACACACATATTGAACACATTCTAAACAATTACATCTTATCAGGCATTTGTAAATACACGCTAAACAAAAGGGATTATATACATTTACACCAAAGAAATATTCATAAGCATCACTTAGCTACATAAGGCTGTATTTTAGCCACCTGGAACTAGCTTGTTTGTGCTAAATAACATTACCGATAGCAGTGTTATAAGCTAACCAAAACAGAGCCAAATACATATTAGCAACTATAATCTAAAGCTATCCAAAACAAGGTGAAATACATTAGAACATTTATAAACATCTGTAAACTCCATAAGGCATTAGCTTAGCCACCGGGAAATATCATGTTTGTGCTACATGAGGCAGCATATTAGCATGATTTACCTAAACTATATAAATGGCATTGAAAGCCAATGTGTCACACAAGCTGACAAGAGCTAGCTGTAGTGAGGAAAATATTCACTAATATTAGTTTAATATTATCAGAATAAGAGTTATATAAGACTTAATAACTTACCCAGTGTAGCATGGGTCTATTCTCTGTTCAAAATGCTCCCGTTCGTCGTCGAAGTCACACAGTCTTCTTCTGAGGCAAATGTAAACTCCTCCTACTTTCCAGGAGTTTCCTCGGATGTGTAAGCGCGTGCCATCTTCCAAAACGTGCAGAAAACTCACTGAATCTGAGTGTTTTCAAACCTGTCTCTCTCTGTGTGTGTGTGTGTGTTGATCAGGCCGGTGTCCGGTGGCATGGCCTAGTATGTAAATTACCCTGACTGATTTCTGTGTGATTGGCGTGTGGGCGTGTCCTGCCTCGGGTCATTAGCAGATAAGTGCTACAGAAATTCTGTGCCTCTCCTTGGTTTCATACGGATTACATAAACTGAGAATATTTGTTTTCAATGTGACTTGCATCATTTAAAAGTAGACACTTTAAGATATATAGATATATTTCTCATTTCACTGGTGGCTCAGTGGTCCGGGTTCGATTCCAGCCAGTGCCCACATCCCAGCCACTGGATACAGTGCCGGTTCCAAGTCCGAATAAAATGGGAGGGTTGCGTCAGGAAGGGCATCCGGCGTAAAACCTGTGCCAAGTTGTAGTGCGGACTGGATATTCCGCTGTGGCGACCCCTTGCCGGGAGCAGCCGAAAGACCAACAACATTTCTCATTTCAGTTAATTTTAGTGACGTGTTTCAAAAAGATTTTCACGGAGACTGAGGTTTCATATATGTGCATATATCCTCATATACTGTATGTGGGCAATTAGGATACCAATTTCATGTGTTCGCACATAAGTTTTTTGCATTTTTTTTAAAAGTTAGTTCTTAGTTATTGCCTTGATAATAGACAATATGAACTAGGCATCATGTATGACAGTTGCCAAAGTGAGATATGAGCTAAAATGACCAGATCCTGCGAAAGGAGACATATCTTGTATGTACATATAGGGCTTATATGTGGATATAAAGAAGCAATACAGGAGACCTATATGGCCTGTATATGCACATATATGCACCTCAATGTTGCCTATATGTGGCATATATACGCATATATGCAGCATATATATTATCATATATATGCATATATACTGCATATAGGTTTCATATATGCGTATATATCCTCATATAGGTGCGGATATATACGCATATATACTGCATATAGGTTTCATATATGCGCATATATCCTCATATAGGTATGGATATATGCACATATATACTGCATATAGGTTTCATATATGCGCATATATCCTCATATAGGTTCTTTCCATGTGGGTATAACCTTAGTATATTATCACAAAAAAATCGCTATAATGATTTGTTCAGTGAAGAAGCTTTGCACAATATAGCCATCTTCTCAACCTGACTATCTTGACCCAGGAGGATCTCAAATACTGTAGGCTGAGCTTTTCATCGCACCAATTAAGTATCAAATGTAACAGCTTAAGTTTTCAGAAAAAAAACTCGTAACATAAAATACCTAAACATACAGTTTTTTCTACAGCGCCTAAGTAAAATTATGGCATACATTACCTACTACATGCGTATTACACGTCGTACCATGTGTATTACTACATGTGTATCAAATTTGCACGTGCACTTTGTTGTCTTTGTCTTTTTCTGTATAGGACTTTAGATACTGTAGGATAGTTTCTGTTAATTTATAATGTTAATCTGGTTAGTCTCTTCTTAGTTTGTTAGCTAGTCAGTTTTGTTAATTTATGCTGTAACATTGCAGTATGTCGTGTGTACTGTAGCACACTGGTCCTGGAGGAACGTTGTCATTTCATCGTGTATTAAACTGTATATGGTTGAAATGACAATAAAAGCCTACTTGACTTGACTACTTGATATAAAGTCTACACTCACTGTAGAAAAAGCTGTACCTTTATGTTTGAATACCACACATTGAATACACAAGTACTATTTTTCTTTAAGGAATAAAGCTGATTAAAAGTAGTTTTAATAATCAAGTTGAGAAGATGGAGTGCTAAGCTTCATCGAGAGCACTGTTAAGAATGTAAAAAGTAAATGTCTAAAGAAAGTACATATGTCTAAACAACATAACTAATAAATAATAGTATACATTAACAAATTAATAAATTAGTTTGACAGCAAAATGAGTTCTCCATTTTTGTCAGTTTTAAGAAAACTATTTTTTAATCAAGCAAGAAGCTTGAGTCACAGAGGAATTGGAAGCACAAATGCCAAAATTTGGCATCAAAATTCATTCATTTTCTGTACCGCTTTATCCTTATATACAGGGTGGACCTGGAGCCTATCCCAGGAAACTTAGGGCACAAGGCGGGGTACACCCTGGACAGGGTGCCAATCCATCGCAGGGCACACACACATACTCACATACACACACTCATTCACACACTACGGGCAATTTGGAATGTCAATTAGCCTAACCTGCATATCTTTGGACTGTGGGAGGAAACCGGAGTACCCGGAGGAAACCCACCAAGCACGGGGAGAACATGCAAACTCCATGCACACAGAGACGGGAATCGAGCCTGGCCGGGGAATCGAACCCAGACCCTGGAGGTGCAAGGCGACAGTGCTAACCACTACACCACCGCGCTGCCTGGCATCAAAATTGTTTTGGTTATTCAATGTGATTTCTGAATGCTTTAGCAAAACACTACAACCCCATCTCTCACAGTTTTGTCCCAATACATTTGCCTGAAGTTAATTTATGTACTGTATGTGGTAATTTAAGTATGCAATTTAGGATGAATAATATTTTGGTAGCAGTTTAACATAAAGTATTATAGTAAACTCATGCTTTTATGGTGATTGTGTATTAAGTTACTGGCAGCAAATTAGACCAAGGAAAGAAGTTTTGTGTTTTGTTGCACACAAAACCATTTAAATTTCCTAGCTTTTTTAAGATCATGAGAAACATAGAAATAATACAAAATACAGTTTACAGCATCGCTAGGCTCCTCCTCTACCATTTTTAGTTTCACTTCAGTTGTTAGAGACAACTCATTATCATAGTACACAGGCATGCAGGGTATAATGTCCTTTCATGCATGGTTTGACAAAATTACATCATACCCAGTTATAATTATAGAAGGATAAAGAGAGAAATATTGACTTATAAGTGGAACAGAATGTTGCACTACAGTATCCCACATAGTTTTGTCAACTACATAATGTGATGTTTGTACAACATCCAAATCTTAATCACATTTACAACATTCTTCAAAAAAAAATCACTGAACGTATTTAGTTGACTCATAGAATCTGTTGTTTTGCCCAAGAAGTAGAGGTAGAAAGAGTAATAAAATTTTGTACTTAAGTAAAAGTACTGTTACTTTAGTGAACTTTTACTGAGTAAAAGTACAAGTAAAGTTACCCTTATAAAAATCAACTTTAGTATAAGTAAAAAGTAGCTCATTAAAAATTTACTCAGAGTGAAAGTTACTGAGTTACATTTTTTTTTTTTACCAGCAGGGGTGGGATGGGGGAGGGAACACACTTGCATAATAAATCGGTTCCCTTTGTTGTGGTTGAAATCAAAGTGGTCGCTTAAATACTGTATGTCCAGGTGTTTGCTTCATAAGATTTTGTTGGCATTTCACTTTCACCTGTGTCTGTATCACTGGCATCTGTTTTGTCCGTCTCCATCGTTCTTGTGAATTTAGCGCGTTTGTTCTCCATCAATCAATCAGTGTAATTGATCAATTGATATTGATTAGTAAATATTTTTTTTACTCAGTAGCGAATATGATTTAAAATGTAGTGAGGTACAATACTGTAAACAAAACATACTTAAGTAAAAGTAAAATGACAGATTTTAAAAACTACTTTAAAAAGTAGAAGTACACAAAAAATCTACACATACAATTACAGTCATGCGAGTAAATGTAATTCATTACTTTCCACCTCTGCCAAGAAATTATGCAATTAGCTTTTTCAGTGTGATGCCCCTCTATGCTGTGGTTTGCCAAACAATTTAAAAAGAAGGATATAGAGAGGTTTTCAGTGTATTTTTTTTTGTTATAGACAACCTTATGGGCCAGCGGAAAATAACACGGCAAAATAAGTAAAATTCCCAAAATGACATTTATCTTGCTTTGCTGTAAAACTGTCCAATGTCACATGTACAAGGCAACAAGACCTCACAGGATCTGTGTGAGAATAAGATAAGCACTTGTTAGGGAGACTAAACAAATGCTTTGATATGCCACAGAGCATAAAAATTGGACTTTGTAAAATAGAAAAGGTCATGTAGTTTGAAAAGTCCAGATTTAACCTACTCCAGAGCAAACCCATTATGTAAAGTATTGTTGCCACTGTACAAGTCTCCGGAGGCAGTGTTAGGATCAGGGGTTGCTACAGTTGGTCAGGTCTAGGCTCAGCAACATTATGTGGCAATAAAATGAAGTGAATGTACTGTATGACAAGGTTATCACATCCATGCAAATTGTGACAGAATGGTTCTGAGGAATGATTTTCACACATACATTCATCACCACATTGTGTATATTACTGTACATTTACCACATTTACAGTGCAGTGAAAAAGTACTTGCCCCTTCCTGATTTTTTTAAATATAAAAATATAAATTCCAGTATTTTAAATAATTATTGCATTTATTAAGGGGAAAAAGCTGTTCAAACATACCTCATCAAGGAATTCACAGAAGAACCCAGAACAACATCTAAAGAACTGCAGGCCTCACTTGCCTCAGTTATGGCCAGTGTTCATGATTTACCTATAATAAAGGGCCTAGGCAAAAATGGTATCCAATGGTTCCCCATTACATCATGTTCCAGTACAACATTCCGTTAACTCTGGTGTAAAACTAACACATTTCATAAAAAAAAAACTAAACATGGTGTTGGTAGTGTAATGGTCTGGGACGCCTTGTCCTGCGCTTTACCAGAAAATCCTGAACAAGAATGTCCGGCCATCAGTTTGTGAACTCAAGCCCAAGCACACTTGCAGGACATTGACTAAACACACCAGCACGTCCACCTGTGAATGTCTTAAAAAATACACAATTAAGGTTTTGGAGTGGCCTAGTCAAAGTCCGGACTTAAATCCGATTGAGGGCTTAAACAGGCTGTTTATGCTTGAAAACCCTCCAATGTGGGTGAATTGAAATAATTCTGCATAGAAGAGCGGTCCAAAATTCCTCCACAGTGATGTGAAAATCTTATCGCCAGTTTGAGTGCGGCACAACTAGTTATTAGGTTTAAGGGCAATTATTTTTTCACATAGACTCAGGTAGGTTTGGAGAGCTTTTTTTTACCCTTTTTTAAATCTGTATTCTGTATTAATCCAGTTGTTCTTGTGTAATGTTAAAATTTGTTTGATGATCTAAATCATTTGCATTTTGACAAATATGCAAAAAAAAAGTCAGGAGATTCTCAAGTAAATACTTTACAGCACTGTATTGTATACATACTATTTTTCTGTATGTGTGTAGACTGGACAGTCCATCTGAGCAGTAACGTAAGTGTCAGTGTCACACCATGCAAGTCTTTTAGTCTGTGATAGTGATCACTGAGCACTACGTGAATAATTTAACTCGAATTGTGAGTTCCTGAAACCAAAAGGTTTTCTTAGCAGCTTGCGAGATCCATTTCCACGGTTCGGTCTGAAGGCAGAAGTTCAGTCCTTATTCTCAAGTCTTACATCAGTTTGATGAATGTCTTAAACAATGGGCTTCCAAATAGGTGGATTTATAGTTTTCTGCCTGATGCCTCATCTGTTTGGTGACAGCGTGCATTCTTCCTGACCCTTGACTGGATACAGAAGTGATTTAGTGAGAAGTAAAAGGCATAAAACACACATTTGCATTTTAAAAGGGTCTTTATTTTGTGCGCAACCTTTAGAGCCACATGCGGCCTATTCTCAGTCAGAATATAAATCATACAATGGGTTTAAGATCTTTAAGGGTTTAAAAATCTTGAATCGATAAGTTTTTTAAATGATTATTTTAATAGCTTCTTTAGCAATTACAGTACCTAGGTTGTAGAGAAGGAGAAGGAGTGATCTAACACAAGGGTTGTCTGGATGAATAATTCAGGAGCTGGTTGCTAGGACTGTGTCCATGTTACTCCTCTTGGATGTGACAGCTGCATCCTCGTGGTGTTGGGTTCTCCTCATGCCTGTATAGATTTGCCTAGAGTGGATTTAGTTAATTAGAAAGCTGTATATTATCAGGGGATCCACCTCCATGACCAACCCACCATCCTTACCATGTCCCGATAGAGAGCAGATGAGAAGCACTCAGCCTTTAACCAGTGCACACATTTTTACATGATGGAAGGATAGTTAAGGAAAAAAGAAAGGACCTGAAAGATCTTGAGAGCAGAAGATAAAGTTGGGCTTCTTTTCATCTATGGAGCAAAACACACTGTGCATTTGTGTGTAACTCGGGACTCAACTAGGAAACGTCTGTGATCTGTTTTTTTTTTTCTTTTTCTTTTTTTTTACCCTACTACCAGAGGAAGTCAGGATTTAGTGCAGGTTTCACCTTGTTGAGTTAAAAAGGTCTTTATTCCACAAAGCTGCAGTGCACGCACCTGCTAAGGAAGCGTGTGTTTCTCTGCGTGTGATATTTGGAATATTAGGTTTAACACTTCAGGACGTTTTCGTCACATGTATGGATGAGAGTTTTCTCAGAGGAGGATGTACAAGCGACGGGATTATGTTGAGCTCTACCAAAAGGACCAGGCAAAGTGGGTACTGTTGAGGAATGTTAACACCGTCTTCAAACAGACCACTCTACTCCCGGTATGACCTCTGTGCTTGTGTGTTTATGTGTGTCTTTAAGGTGCGTGTATTGTATATTAAATAACTTATTCAGATTGCAAAGTAGTTCATAGAGCATCAGGACTGGGACTACGGTGCAAAAACTAATGGAGTGGAGGAGAGTAGGTACGACCACATTTCTTTGTTCATTCATTTTTAGTAACTGCCTGATCAGGTCATGTTGATTTCATTACAACTGCTAGTATGTTTTCATTCAATCATTCATTCATTAATTTTCTATACCGCTTAATCCTGTGTTCAGGGTCGCGGGGGACCTGGAGCCTATCCCAGGAGACTTCGGGCACTAGGCGGGGTACACCCTGGACAGGGTGCCAATCCATCGCAGGGCACACACCTAGTGTGTTTTCATTAAATGTAAAATAATAAAAAATAGTCATACACACCCCTCGATTGTTTGTATGGATAGTATTTGGATTTTTCATACAACAAGAAAGCTCTATTACACACATTTTTGACATACTGTAATGACATGCAACTACTAGAATAAACATTTAATTACAGGGTTCAACTTACTCCAGGACAAGAAATAGACACATCATCTATTGCTTACATCGGAGACCCCTGATGCTCTGGGCTTCACAAAAAAATTTTTTTTTTTTTACAACAAATTATTGTTTCTGTAACTTTGAAGAAGGCTATTGTGCAGTGCTACTTTAAATACAGAGTACACATGCTACTGTATTTACTGTAAGTGTCTTTATTATCCTGACACACTTCATGGCAACAGAACACTGCAACAGCTATCACGTAGGTTTTGTATACACGTTTTCTGGATTTTCTAGATTAGCACACACTGTTGGATAAAAGCTTTTAATTTCACAATATAAAGGAAATCGATGTGCAGGAATTAAACTTTAAATAAAGCATGAAACTTTATTATAGTGTGATTTAGAAACTTGATGGACAGGGATGTTTTGCTTGATGTGTCATCACATGAATACCTCTCAATAATCCAGTGAACACAATGTCACCCGTGCTGTCACTGCTTGTGTACGTCAGAAACTGTAAGCCATTCTCTGCTTCATGTTGTGCAGTAAGGTTATAGTACTGTAGTATCTGACGTAGTATGAGTGTATGCATATGTAATATTTACAAGTCAAGTCAAGAAAAAATCCATATTGTCCAGTGTTTCTGGTTTGAACTTTACCATGTACAGCGCGTGTTTCAGGAAACCATCTGCAAGTGGATGCACAACTTTGTGCAGTGACGTCATTGAGTTCTCATACTCAAATACTCTGTTAAAATGTCGTGAACTTTAATAACCCTTCCTGCTCTAGGGGGACTATGTCTGGTTGGACCTGAAGACAGGCCGGGAGTTTGAGGTCCCGATCGGTGCGGTGGTGAAGCTCTGTGATTCGGGGCAAATCCAGGTTCTGGATGATGAAGGCAATGTGAGTTAGTGATCACTATAACGGAACATTTTTTGTGCTAATGAGGAAGGGCATATAAACTATAAACTAAATGTTATCTATTAAACATAAGCATCGACAAAGTGGTGACGTTCAGATTGAGTTGAGCATCTGGTTATTTTTAAAGAGTATTCATTAGCACCTTGTATTTTCTTGATCAGGATTCTAGTATGATCTTCCCATATTATGGCTAAAACAATTCAATTCAATTCAATTTTATTTGTATAGCGCTTTTAACAATTGTCATTGTCGCAAAGCAGCTACATAATTAAAAGAATTATTTACGTTTGTATGGAATGTGAATGTGTATGAAGCAAAATGGTCAGCTCACAATAGTCTTCTGTTTACATATGATATTATTTTTATATTAACTTGGTCCTGGTCTGTCTAGTATGCCATGTTAAATCACTATATCTAATCTCTTTCAGGAACACTGGATCTCCCCCCAAAATGCCACCAACATTAAGCCAATGCACCCTACCTCTATCCATGGCGTGGAGGACATGATTCGCCTGGGAGACCTGAACGAGGCTGGGATTCTCCGCAACCTTCTTATCCGCTACCGAGAACATCTCATTTATGTATGTGCAATTTGTTTGTACTTGCTGTAGAAATCCCATATTATTTTACACAATTAACTTAATTTAACACAAATTTAAGGTTTTTAGCTAAAGTTGCTTTTAGTCATTGTGGATCTAATATTACTATTTAAGTTTTTTAAACAGTTTTTTACTCTTTATCCAATAAAAATGATAAAAATTCTATTTACTTTGTTAAAGCTACTTATAGTGTATTAATGCCAACGTTTATTATTTATTCACATTAATGCTTTAACTCAAGGCTTTATTTTGGTCTATAGTAAAATAAAAATTGTCTTCAGGCAGCATGTTGGCTTAGTGGTTAACGCTGTTGTCCCCCATGACCCTGTATAAAGGATGACGTGGTACTGTATAGACGATGACTGAGTAACTACACAAATGAGTGATAAACTCGTCCCCTTGGGATTATAAGGTTCTGTTTTAAATTTTGCAACTCAAAGATCAAAACTGTCCGAAAAGGCATATCACCTTAAATAACACATCAGGGAATGTTATTATGGTGTTACTGAATAAGAAATGTTAACCTTTTCAATTTTGACAAAAGAAATCAGATAGAACCTTGTAATTCCAACCTTATACTGTAGTTTTCTTTTGACTTTAAGCATAATGTAATTTCACACAGCATAGACATTTGTTTTTAGTACAAGTCCCTCTAATCATATGAATCTTTGGGCCTTCGTAGGAAATAATTTTGGCACCTCTGCTTTAGGTTAAAGAAAAAATGATATATTATAATAAGTGTTGCTTGAATATATCAAATATCAATTAATCCTTGAAACTTTCCAAACTATCATGTACTTACTGTACCTCAAATCAAATTGAAATCTTCAATACCTCAGACAGTGGTTTAAGAGTAACAGTGGTTTGAGATACTGTAACTTTTCTATGTATAAAAATAAAGAAAAGAACATGGCAGAGATTAAAACAGTAGCAGTGATCATCAACAATCTGCTTATTTGTGTGGAACATCGGACGTGGATATGTGGTGTAAGATTAGAAGTAAATATGTAAGATAATAAGGTAGTTTAATTTTTTTCTCTCGTTATAGCCCTCATTCTGGTAAATGTTACAGCCAAAAATGTATTTAAGAGATATACAATTATATACAGAGGTATATTTCTGCACAATTATAATTAAAAATGATTAATAATTACAATAATAATTTCAAATTTTAGCCACTTCAGTCTGTTAACTACATGATCCTTACATCTCTAGTATAGGGGTATCCATGCAAATTTCGGCAATAACAGCAGAAGCACAAAACTGCCCTCTTATTCTCCTTAATTCTTATTTCTTAATCTCCCTCTTATTCACTGGGTCTTTGTCTCTCTGCCTTAATCTTAACTTTCCTGGCTATGTTTTCCTCTCCTTGTCCTCTCTCTCCCTGTGCAGACTAACTGTGGAGGAAGGGTAAGTATAGTGTCGGCTTCATGAATGGCTGCCCTCCGTTTGTGTGTTTGCATTACACCGCTCCATTTCAACACGGCTCGGCCGTCCCGCTGTAACAGGACACCCATATACTATCACACCAATATCTGAAACCGAGACAGCCATCCACGCTCCTTCTATAGCTCACTCCTGTTAGCTGCTGTTACTCATATTCACGTGTAATCATCAACATACTGTAGATGTGCTTCAGCAATGTATGCATGCTTCATTTTCATGACACATATAATAGAAAAAGCAAACTTATTGTATAGAAGAAACGTCTCGTGTGAGGTTGCAGATATCAGAATGACTAAGTTGAACTTTTAAATGAGGTTTGGATTAAACTAAAAGTGACCAGTCAAATACAATTGTATACTAACAACTATACAAACTGATTGATACATACAGTCATGTTCAGTCATGTTCAGAACCCCCCTTTTAAATCTGTGGGGGGTTTTTTTTATGATCATAGCCGGTCTAAGTATTAGCTCAGAACAACAAAATTTAACTTTGCGTCACCATGCCATTATTGATTTAACAAAAGTAAAGCCAAAAAAAGTGGTCAATATTAAGAAATGTCCTGATTCAGTAGCTTGTAGATCTATCTTTAGCAGCAATAACTTGATGTAATCAATTCGTATCAGTCTCTCATTGTTTTAGTTAATTCTTCTTCGCAGCCTTGCTTCAGTTTATTGAGGTTTTTGGGCATTCGACTTTGCACTGCTTTCCACCACAGCATTTCAATTAGATTGAGGTCTGGACTTTGACTAGGCCATTCCAAAACCTTGATTCTTTCATTTTTAGCCATTTTGAATATTTTTGTTGATTTAATAATGAGCTTTAGATCATCGTTCCGTTGCATGGCCGAATTTCAACCAAGCTTTAGCTGTCGGACAGATTCCATCACATTTGCCTCTAAAATACTTTGGTATACAGATGAGTTCATGGTCAACAAGATCAAATCATCAGCCCTCCAACACTGGGCTAGACAGTGTGTATGAGATGTTTCTAATAAAATGCTGTTGGGCATTAACGTCAACTTTACCATGTAAAGCACCATTAACTCCACTTTGGTCTCATTTGTCCATACAGTAGGACATTGTTCCAAAGGTCTTATGGTTTGTTCAGATGCAGGTTTGTTAACCTCAGTCATGCTTACATGTTATGAGTCAATCCAGCCTGATCTAAATACATTTTCAATCAGAACTAGAGGGGATGTACAGTTTTGACAATCTATTAAATATTGGCCATTGATCCAGGTCTTATAATTAATGTATTAAAGAGAGTGAAAGAGGGCAACATTGCATGTGCAGCATGTTCGAAACAATTCATATCAGCTCTTACATCTGATTGCTTAAAACACAATACAAAAGTGAGTATTTAGCATAGGAAAGTTTAAATTAGAGAGAAGAAGTGATGCAATGCCTGGCGGATAGCCAAGCACTCCAGCTCAACACAAGTTGCCATCAGTACTTGTCGAAATAAAATCGAAACACTTTAATATCATAACAGATTTCACAGTTTATGAACTTGCACACCAAACCATCTTCCACTGAGTATTTGTCTTAATCCTTCTACTTCTACTTTGTTTAGACATACACTGGGTCAATACTGGTGGCAGTGAACCCATACCAGCTGCTGCCTATCTACACTGCTGACCAGATTCGCCTCTACACCAACAAGAAGATCGGAGAGATGCCTCCTCACATCTTTGCCATTGCTGACAACTGTTACTTTAACATGCAGAGGAATAACAAGGACCAGTGTTGCATCATCAGGTCAGAAGTTGCAAATTTGGCATAAAAATCATTAAATTTCAATTAAGCCCCTGTCCTCTGGTCTTCCCCTGAGCAGCATTATTCTTGCCAAATTGTACATTTATACAGTAAGTGCTTGTTGGAGTCCATATTTTTGACCACTTGGAGTAACAATAATATGCAAATCTTGAAATACACCTCATTTCTTCATCTTTAGCTCCCAAAGACTCAGAGCTTCTTGTATTTTTAATGTAGTCTTGAAGAATACAGTGGTGTGAAAAACTATTTGCCCCCTCCCTGATTTCTTATTCTTTTGCATGTTTGTCACACCTAAATGTTTCTGCTCATCAAAAACCGTTAACTATTAGTCAAAGATAACATAATTGAACACAAAATGCAGTTTTTAAATGAAGGTTTACGTTATTAAGGGAGAAAAAAAACTCCAAATCTACATGGCCCTGTGTGAAAAAGTGATTGCCCCCCTTGTTAAAAAATAACTTCACTATGGTTTATCACACCTGAGTTCAATTTCTGTAGTCACCCCCAGGCCTGATTACTGCCACAACTGTTTCAATCAAGAAATCACTTAAATAGGAGCTACCTGACACAGAGAAGTAGACCAAAAGCACCTCAAAAGCTAGACATCATGCCAAGATCCAAAGAAATTCAGGAACAAATGAGAACAAAAGTAATTGAGATCTATCAGTCTGATAAAGGTTATAAAGCCATTTCTAAAGCTTTGGGACTCCAGCGAACCACAGTGAGAGCCATTATCCACAAATGGCAAAAACATGGAACAGTGGTGAACCTTCCCAGGAGTGGCCGGCCGACCAAAATTACCCCAAGAGCGCAGAGACGACTCATCCGAGAGGCCACAAAAGACCCCAGGACAACATCTAAAGAACTGCAGGCCTCACTTGCCTCAATTAAGGTCAGTGTTCACGACTCCACCATAAGAAAGAGACTGGGCAAAAACGGCCTGCATGGCAGATTTCCAAGGCGCAAACCACTTTTAAGCAAAAAGAACATTAAGGCTCGTCTCAATTTTGCTAAAAAAACATCTCAATGATTGCCAAGACTTTTGGGAAAATACCTTGTGGACCGACGAGACAAAAGTTGAACTTTTTGGAAGGTGCGTGTCCCGTTACATCTGGCGTAAAAGTAACACAGCATTTCAGAAAAAGAACATCATACCAACAGTACAATATGGTGATGGTAGTGTGATGGTCTGGGGTTGTTTTGCTGCTTCAGGACCTGGAAGGCTTGCTGTGATAGATGGAACCATGAATTCTACTGTCTACCAAATAATCCTGAAGGAGAATGTCCGGCCATCTGTTCGTCAACTCAAGCTGAAGCGATCTTGGGTGCTGCAGCAGGACAATGACCAAAAACACACCAGCAAATCCACCTCTGTATGGCTGAAGAAAAACAAAAAGACTTTGGAGTGGCCTAGTCAAAGTCCTGACCTGAATCCTATTGAGATGTTGTGGCATGACCTTAAAAAGGCGGTTCATGCTAGAAAACCCTCAAATAAAGCTGAATTACAACAATTCTGCAAAGACGAGTGGGCCAAAATTCCTCCAGAGCGCTGTAAAAGACTCGTTGCAAGTTATCGCAAACGCTTGATTGCAGTTATTGCTGCTAAGGGTGGCCCAACCAGTTATTAGGTTCAGGGGGCAATTACTTTTTCACACAGGGCCATGTAGGTTTGGATTTTTTTTTCTCCCTAAATAATAAAACTCCTCATTTAAAAACTGCATTTTGTGTTTACTTGTGTTATCTTTGACTAATATTTAAATGTGTTTGATGATCAGAAACATTTTGTGTGACAAACATACAAAAGAATAAGAAATCAGGAGGGGGGCAAATAGTTTTTCACACCACTGTAGTTCTCATGAACCAGTGAGAAACAGGTGCAGATGATGACAGATGATCGAGCCAGTGATTAGTATACTGGCGATGCTGCTGAATGCTGAGCGGTTGTTAAAAAAACTACCAATTTTTTAATGATACAGTATCTTTCCACACAACAAATGCAGCCTGTTGCAGTAAAACATTTGTTCTCTGGTCTCCAAGTGGCGCAGTGGTAAAGTGGCTCGCCCTATCATCCGGACATCGCTAGTTTGATTCCTGAGTGACGCTGACCCACAAAGATACTGTCAGCTGGCATTATGTGGTTCGCAAGAAACACGTGATAGTCTTCGGCCGTCCATGACTGGTAGTAGTAGTAGTAGTAGTATTAATGGGGGAGCCCCCTAGTGATGGGGGAAATTTGATATTGGAAATTGGAGAGTAAAAAAACATTCGCTATTATTTCTTCTATTTAATTTTTTCAATATGCCAAAGATTGGGTAGCTAAAGACTTTAGCATAATACTGCAGACCAATATTATTGGGATGTGAGCATGTTGACCTACGATTGTGCACCAAAATCAATCGAATGTCAGCACTTTCAGTATTTGTCGAACATCAACATTTATTCAAATAATTACACAAAAGAGGTCATTTATAATTTAACAGAATTTATCAATTGGAGTTGAGATCAAAGATTTTATAGAGATTAATGTTTGCTTTGGTCCACTCTGAGTTTCAGATAATACCACCACAGTTAGAAATAAAGGTATAGTTTAGCATAGCCCTGCCTTTCTATAAGTTTCTATTAACTTTAATACTAATTTCCCTTTAAACTAAAATGTGTAAAAAGTAAGATTTATCTTAACGATGTTAACTACACTGTAACAAATTGATGTAAATTTACAGGACTTTTTTTTTTTTTACAGTTTCCGACTGTTTTTTCGAAATACTGCACATTACTGTAAAAGAAACAGCATTACTGTGATTTACAATATTTAACTGTAAATATTGTATTTACAGTTTAATACACTACAGTATACAGTATTTAACTGTAAATTAGATAATCAACACACTTTAATGAAAACTTCAGTAAGTGCAAGTACTTTTGCTGATTTTGTGGGCCTCTGAGTGGCGCAGTAGGTTAAAGCGCTCGCCCTATCATCCGGAGATTACAGGTTTGAACCCCGGGTGATGTTCAATTGGACACGAATAGATTGGGGAGAAAATCGGGAGGAAAGAATTGGGCAGGACTAAAAAAATATATATTTTTTAAAATGCTGTTAAAAATACAAGTTGTCCGAATAATTATTTACCACTAAAATACAGTAAACAGTACAAAATCACAGTAATAAACTGTATATCAAAACACAGCAATTTACTGTAGTCTATTTCTACAGTACAAATACTGTAATAAAACAGCATTTTACTGGCAAAACTGCTGCCAGTAATTTACTGTAATTTTACATGAAAATTTTTTACAGTGTAAAGAAGAAGAAGAAGAATATTCAATTATTGTCACATGTACTTTTTACAGCACAGCGAAATTTCTTCTTCGCATATCCCAATTAGGAAACTGGGGTCAGAGGGCAGGGTCAGCCAGCTTACAGCGCCCCTGGAGCAGATAGGGTTAAGGGCCTTGCTCAAGGGCTCAACAGTGGCAACTTGCCGATGCTGGGGTTCGAACCCCCGACCTTCCGATCAGTAACTCAGTAACCCACAGCCTTAACCGATTGAGCCACCACTGCCCTAAAGATAGTATAGATAAGATTTGTATGTTATACAAAATAATATACTGACTTCAATTATTTACTTTATTAGCCCTCTTGGCTCTATTGCCGAACTAAATATGCAAACTTTGGACATGAGACAAACTTCTAAACTAACCAACTACATTTGGGGCCGTGTAAATGTAATATTTTCCCTGAAGCAGCCTTTTATTGAAACTGACCTGTTTAATTTTACAGTGGCGAGTCTGGGGCAGGGAAGACGGAGAGCACCAAGTTGATCCTGCAGTTTCTGGCTGCCATCAGTGGTCAGCACTCCTGGATCGAACAGCAGGTGTTGGAAGCCAACCCCATCCTGGAGGGTGAGGAAAACTAACGCTGAAATCTAAGTTTAGTGCATTTTTTATTTTACTGCTGAATGTTACTGTATTTCTCTGCTCGCGCCTGAAAAACCCTTACAAAGGTCACAACAGAGCTTTTAGAGCAGAAAACATGCTAAAAAGTGTAATTAGTAGGAACTTTAAGGCAGATGCTATTACAGATATGACTGTGGAACACATTAAAGCAGGATGATTGTTTTTTTTGTCAACAGCCTTTGGGAATGCCAAGACCATCCGTAATGACAATTCGAGCCGATTTGGAAAGTACATAGACATCCATTTCAACAAGAGAGGAGCAATCGAAGGAGCCAAAATCGAGCAATATCTGCTGGAGAAGTCTCGAGTGTGTCGACAGGTTAGAGAGTGAAAGAAGGGTCATGATTCTCAAACAGTACATCTGAGGCATCTATACAGTATATGGAAATGCTTGGCATGTCTCTGAGTCCATATTTATAAAACGAAGCTTTTCTGAATAGATGTGCCATGAAATCAAACTTGGGTCCTAGGTGGCTCTTGTAGAGCATATGTGATATGTAAATAATCATAATAATTACCAAGATGGCTAAACAACTAATACTAACATACAGTACAATACGGAGGCACTGTGGCTAAGTGGTTAGCTCTGTCTCCTTGCATCTCCTGGTCCTGGGTTCGATGTCCTGGTTTGGGTCATGGAGTTTGCATGTTCTCCCCGTGCTTGGTGGGTTTCAGCCGGATTCTCCGGGTTCCTCCCATAATCCAAATAGCGCAGATTAGGCTAATTGGCATTTCCAAATTGCCCGTAGTTTGTGAATGAGTGTGAATGTTGACCGGAGGTCCTACCGTGGTCGTATAAAATGGCAATAAATACAAAGGTCATCACTGGCCTCCAATGGTAACCATTGGCCTTTATGATCCCTAGTTGGACTACGGAGGTTCCCAGATGGATGGATGGAGTGTACAATCTATTTTAAGGCTGTTACATAATACATTGTTCTTCTAAACAATGGTATCAGTTATGGAGTAGCCAAGGTTAGGAAAATGTAGAAATTCTGGATCAAATTCTGCAAATGGAAACTAAGAAAAAACTTACCACTTAAACCCTCCTGCATCAATCTACAGTTTACATTCTGATCAAACTATTAGGGTTCAGTTGTTGACTGTTATCTTTACTTTTTTTCACTAGGCCCAGGATGAGAGGAACTACCATATTTTTTACTGTATGCTGAAAGGCATGACTCCTGATCAGAAGAAGAAACTTGGCCTGGGCAAAGCTACAGATTATACCTACCTCACTATTGTAAGTGAAGAAATTACTGGTACTATTTAAATTAAATGCTTTCATCACAAATACAGAAAAAAACATTGCCATTACTATATAGGGCATATTTACCTTAATTTTTATCATTTACATTTCCAAATGTATACATCACATTTTATAGCAAAGGATGGTTGATAAGAGACTGAAATTAGTTTGTGTACTACTGTATAAGAAAGCAAGAACAGGCTACGGTATAATAATAGCACCAGTAATATCCACTTGTACCAAGCTTGTTCTTTGTTCCTCTTTAGGGAAAGTGTACTGTGTGTGATGGTCGTGATGACCTGAAGGAATATTCCAACATCCGTTCGGCCATGAAGGTGCTCATGTTTACAGACACAGAAAACGGGGAGATCTCGAAATTGCTGGCCTCCATTCTGCATATGGGCAACCTCAAATACGAAGGTGACACACACATACTCACAGAATGTGGACATACTTTATGCACTGTTCAAATGAATGTATCATTTTTATTGGACAAGCGAAAAATGTAAAGGGCTTTGGGTAGAATAATATTTAATTTATTCTAAAATGCTGGCAGAAATGACAATATGATAATGTGATTTATGATAAAGCTGCTGGACGTACTTTATATTTTTCATTTGTCTTGCTGTGGTACCTGTAGAAAACTGCTACTTGCAGAAGACATAGACATAATATAAGTTGTGCTGCGTTCTTCATTATCATATACAGTATATTAATCTCATGGATCCAAGTGCGAGGTAATACATATTCAATAAGGCCTGTGTTCAAAACAGAAAAAGTACTTTTTTTACTTGTTTAAATAGTAAAAAGTTACCAGTAGTGTAAAGATTATACATGAGATATTGTCCAAATTCTTATCACTTTGAGGAGATAATTATCTTAAATAGATTGACGTGATGGTCACGTTTATCAAGCATTAAAGGGCATGCATTATGAAAAATTAACTTTTTTTTATTTAATTTTTTTCAGATAGTTTCTCCAGTTTGTGTGTACAAGCTAAAAATGTGAGAAAAAAATATTCCAACCTTTTAGTCATTTTCCATTTTTTTATTGGAGCTAAAACAAGCCACTTAGATTTTTCCTCCATTGTGACTTCATATAAGGGAAACCCTCCCACAGCTTGTTTCTCCGCTGTGCTCAGCTCTGGAGGTCTCTGGCAGGGCGCGGCTCTGCAGTAGCTCACTTACTGTACGTAGACACTGAAACAGCATGTGCGGAGGAGGAGTGAGGAACAGAGCGAGGATAAAAAAAAACCATTATCTTAGGGGTATTTCAGTTAGAGCATAAACACACACGCTTTAGGGGACCTCTCAGACCTACTGTATGTTAAATTGTTAAATACAGTAAATAGTAAAATATGAGACCTTTAAATAAAATAAAATTAATCTATTATGACTTTTAGTTAAAAGACAGGTTCATGTATAACATAAATATGACTGAATCTGGTATGAAGTAATAAAATATGCAAAACACCCCAAACACAACTAAAGATTTGCTTATCAGCTATTGGTATCTCTTTAGTTAAAAGAATGGCAACTGGCTAACAGTCATTAACCCTACAGTCATTCAGTCATGTCTTATTTAATGCATTTGTTACATGAACAAGGTACAGACTCTTATTACCTAAGATTGTCTCATATCAACCATCCAATTGTTATATACTGTATATATATTATAATAATAAATATGCTGAGTAACTTTTTTTTGCTTAGCACGCACATATGATAACCTGGATGCCTGTGAGGTGGTGCGATCTGCTGAGCTTTTCATCGCTGCAAAGCTGTTAGAGGTAACTTTATAGATAAAACAGTTTTATGCAACTTTTTAACTTTATTTTGTATGTTTTTACTGTGTATATACCTAAATGTAGATACCTTTATTTTTCAGCTGCTCTCGGGTTATTCTTATTTCTCTCTGTTGTTTTCAGAAAGATTTTTATCCTTATTATTATTATGATCATCATCATCATCATCATCATCGACAATTAGGATAATTAAATTTAGATACTGTATATACTGTAGTTGACTATAGTTTTGCTTATACTGTATACAGTGCTGCTAAAACTTTTGAGCCACTCTTAATTTATTCATATTTTGCTTCCAAAGAGCCAGACGTTCTCATATTTTTTAATGTACAGTAGTCTTGTGGAAGAGTTTTCCTGGCTTCCTGAAAGAGTGCTTTTGGCTTTCATTTTTGGCAAGGTTTTATCTCTCATTTTTCAGTCCAGTTCCTGTACCACCAGACCGTTTTGAAAAGAATGTTTTCGTTTCACACAGTGACCTATGAGACATTGGAGCATAAAAAACATCTAACTTAATGCATGAACCAGTGAGAAACAGGTGCAGATGATGACAGATGATCAGGCCGGTGATCAGTATACTGGTGATGCTGAATGTTGAGTGGCTGGAACAGGGGGGTGACGAGAAACATTTTTAAAAATTTTATCTTTAGGCTCTTTGCACCCTGTCACAGTAAAATATTTGCTCCCATTTCGTATTCATTTAATTTACAGTTTAATGATGTGATGTCTACTAGTCCAGAAACATTAACTTGCATCAGGTATCTTTAGGCACAGGTATTCTGATAAATTGTGTAAATGTGTAGTTTGCCAGGTTGTTGTTAATTCAGTAGCAGGATTAAGAGAGGTTGTGTAAAGCGACCTGGGTGACTGGAACATGAGAAGAGAAAGATGGGTTTAAGTGTCACCTGTTGACCGGGTACTCTTCATACATTTCACTCAGCCAGGAAAGACTTTTTTTTTTTTTTTTGCATCTCTAAAAATGGTGATTCTTTTTTTTTTTGGTGCCTGAGCCTCCAATAACGAAAGTGGACTCCATATTAACTTAAACACATCTCCTGATCTTCCAGCTGCCTAACACACAGTATGACTGCAGATCAATTCCTGCTATCTAATATCACCCAAATGTGGATGGGTTTCCTTGTTGCGTCTGGTTCCTCACAAAGTTTCTTCCTTTTGCCATCTCGGGGACTGTTTTCACACCACCATCATCCTCAATGTAATTCAATTGCTTTTTTTTTTAGGTTGACTCTAAAGACTTAATGAACTGCCTGACCAGCCGCACAATCATCACTCGGGGAGAGACAGTGTCCACTCCTCTGAGCATGGAACAGGCTTTGGATGTTCGAGACGCATTTGTCAAGGTGAACATCTTTTTTATTGGTCTTGGCTGCTTTACACCACAACACTGTGTGTATGTTGATGTATATGGATATTTTTCTTTTTTTTATAGGGAATATATGGACGCCTATTTGTGTGGATTGTTGAAAAGATTAACGCAGCCATCTACAAGCCTCCGTCTCATGAGCCGAAAGCGGTGCGCAGGTCCATCGGCCTGCTGGACATCTTTGGCTTTGAGAATTTTACAGTTAATAGGTAGTTACTGGATCAGTTCATGCACACGGCCAATATATTAATAATAGAAATCAGTAGCATGATTACATTGACCAGGGAAGTCAAAAGCATTTCATATAGTTTTTTGCATTTGCTTGTTTTGAATTTTCTCTGTAGCTTTGAGCAACTTTGCATCAACTTTGCCAATGAAAACCTGCAACAGTTCTTTGTGCGGCACGTCTTCAAGCTGGAGCAGGAGGAGTACAACCTGGAGAACATCAACTGGCAGCACATCGAGTTCACTGACAACCAGGACGCACTGGATATGATCGCCATAAAACCCATGAACATCATCTCTCTCATTGACGAGGAGAGCAAGTTCCCCAAGGTGAGGAGGCGACAACGAAAGTGGCAGCGTGAAATAAAGAAAGACTGAAATGTTTTACAAGGTTCTATTAACTATTCTACAGGGCACGGACACCACCATGCTGAACAAACTAAACTCTCAACACAAGCTCAACACTAATTACATCCCACCCAAGAACAGCTACGAGACGCAATTCGGCATCCAGCACTTCGCCGGCATCGTCTACTACGAGACCAGAGGTCAGGGGTCAAACGTCTCAGCACTTTACACTTAAACCTGCACATTACTTAATAACACTATAATTAAACACAACATTATTCCTGCGTCACATGATGTGAACCTAGTGGGACTATTCTCTCTCAGACACAACATTAAATTAATTGTTCAAGTACTGTATAATGCCATACGCTACACACATACAGTATTCACTACAATGCAAATTATTACTTTTTCAATTAAAAAAAACATGTTACAACATTGTTGATTACTGATTACTATAAGTAGCTTTAAATGTTTGGTGAAAGTAAGCATATTAAGATGTAATAAAAATCTGCGCAGGTTTTCTAGAGAAGAACAGGGACACCCTTCATGGTGACATCATTCAGCTAGTTCACTCGTCCAAGAACAAGTTCATCAAGCAGATCTTTCACGCTGATGTTGCGATGGTAATCACTACTATCTATCTATCTATCTATCTATCTATCTATCTATCTATCTATCTATCTATCTATCTATCTATCTATCTATCTATCTATCTATCTATCTATCTATCTCTTGTCTGTAGGTCTAGATCAAGGTTGATTGATATTTCCAAATGTCCTGTAGTGTACACTATGATCAGGTGTGTGAGTGTGTATGCTTGTGCCCTGTGATTTGTTGGCAGCCCATCCAGAGTGTACCCTGTCTTATGTCTATACCCTGTCTCTAAGTCACATGTGACCCTAAACAGGATAAGCGGGATAGATGATGTACAGATGAAACGTTATTGTTTGTATAGTAACAGCCTAAACACAGCAACATGTACGGCAGACGTTCTACTATTATCAATAAGCGTATTAGCTTAATAAATACTCAGATCAAAATGTACTGATACTGTATTTGAGGTGATGTTTATTTAACATTTATGGAGGGAGTCTCAAGTGTCTCAAGAAGAAGAGATGACTGCTTTTCAGTAAAATGACAAACTGTTATTTTAACTTCAAGAAAGTGAATAGAGAGAGTCTGGTGAGCGAAGGACAAGTATAACATGTTATGCTTATGTAATATACATAACTAAAGGTGGTTAAAAAGCATGACTTGACATTTATTACTAGACAAACTGTGGAATACGATAAAGAAGTGTGATGTTATTAGAAAATGAATGTCAGAGTTTGCTTTGCTTGGGGCCATATGACACCACGGCTTTTCCTTAAATATTACATATAAGAATATGCTTGCTTAGATCAACTCATAATGAACTGAATCATTTCAGATTCTTGAATGTTTCTGTATTTAATGGATAATTCAGTGCTCTGAAATTCCTTTCTTTCTTTGATAAATGTGTGTGCCAGTTTCTGTGTCGCTCCGTGCACAGTGCCACGACGCCCCCCAAGGTAACATTGGAACTGGAACTCATCAGCTTCTCACTTCTCATGCCATTTCACCTGGTCGTCCCAGTTTATGTTCTGAAAACTAACCTCATCTCATGCCTTCACACTGATCTAATTATCACTTTCTGTAACATCCACTCAGTGGTGCTGAGCCTTATGTTCTCATTTATGCACATCTTCCATTTCAACATTGGAATGCAAAAATGGATGTTTCTACATTCTTTACTCATTTTTTATGAGTTTTACTACTGTATGTTTTCTACCTGCATGAAAACACAAATTCTACACAAATATTAGTAATTCTATACAAAAATATATCAATGTCACAAAATAATCTATTCACTTGTACACTATATGGCCAAAGGTATGTTCCACTACTCTATGTGTTTCTTCCCCAAACTGTTGCCACAAAGTTTCAATTATCATGAATATCTTTGTATGTAGCATCAAGTTTTTAAATTGTTGGAATGAAGGAACACAGGAACACTGTTCCAGTGTGACAGTGCCACTGTGCTTTAAATTAAGGTTCATCTGATCTGCACAAGGCCCTGACCTCAACGTCACCAAACACATTAGGGATGAACTGGAGTGACAATTTGAGCCAGACCTTAGTGCCAGATATGTCATGCTTTTGTGGTTAAATGAGCATAAACTACTGTAGCAGAGCATTGCTCCACAACTGGAAAAACTAAAACGCTGCATCAAAGGAGTGGAACAAGTTACAGGAGGAAGTCCAAATCTGTGTCCAGACTTTCAAGTATCAACATAATATTGGCTATATAGTGCACCTAAAAAATAAAGTGTGTGAATAGTGAATACCATCAATAACTGATCTATTCACATAAGAGGTTCTATGTCAAACCGGGACTTTTTTTTTATGAATTAGGGTGTAAAATTGATTGACATTTCCTTTAAACACAGTACAGTGAGACTATTAGCCGCATTAAAACATGTGCAGCAAATAGTTTAAATGTGTTAAAGAAAGCCGTGTGTCTGCTAATGATGATCACTGCTATATAGGATCCAAGCACTAGTGAAACAGTAGTAGGGGATCAAATCGAGAAATAAAGGTAGTTTTTACTCTCATAACTGTGTTTTCTGGAGGAAAAGTCCGGGTTTGACTTGAACACCCCTTGTACAAAGAAACCCCCCACAGAACGTGGCATATGTATAACAGTGAATGTTTCATAATCTCCATGGCTTGGTTGATATGATTATTATTATTATTATAAAATAAAATAAAACATATTATTATTATTATTTTATTTTTATTTTTTTTAATAATAATAATGGCTTCTGTCGAAAAAAAAGTGTGGTACTGTATCTGAATATTGTTAATGGAAACATTTAATCTATTAAAAATCTATTATTGTTTTCCATGAAAATGAAAACCTGCACATTATTTAATAACACATTAATAACACATAGCACGTTATTTAATTGTGTTGCCAAATAGAATGAAAAAATGAAATATGTAAAATAATAATTTTACCAACAATTATATTTTTTCCCTTGACCTCTTTTGTTCTCTGTGACCCCCCTGAAGTAAAAAATAATACAGCCTCATTTTAGCTTGATAATATATCTGCCACAGACTTTTTTCTGAACTCAAACAACTTCCTGTTTAAGCAGAAAAGTACTTTACAGAACAAGTGATGGGGTTGTGGTAAAGGAAGAGCGAGAAGGACAGAGAGAATCAGAGGTCAGAAAGGGGTGGAAAGGATCTGCTCGATGTGTTTTCCTCCATTCCTGACTTTCTGTTTGTGTATATCTTTCTGTGTGTGTGTGTGTGTGTTTCCTGGTGTTCAGGGGGCGGAGACGAGAAAGCGTTCCCCAACTCTGAGCAGTCAGTTTAAACGCTCTCTGGAGTTGCTGATGCGCACACTGAGTGTATGTCAGCCCTTCTTCGTCCGCTGCATCAAACCCAACGAGTACAAGAAACCTATGGTGAGTTCAAAGTCAGAGGAAATGACCAGGATGTTAAAGTGTGGTGTGGATGGTAAACAAGAAAGGATGTGCAGTTGTGCTCCTCGACTCCCTTCTCACATCCTCCTCTATGTAGAGTAATTAAAAGTTCTCCTGTCCTCCCAGCTCTTTGACAGGGAGCTGTGTGTGAGGCAGCTCCGCTACTCAGGAATGATGGAAACTATTCGGATCCGGCGGGCCGGATACCCCATCCGTTACACTTTCGTGGAGTTTGTGGATCGGTATCGTGTCCTCATGCCTGGAGTCAAACCTTCCTACAAACAGGTAAATAAACACATGAATTCTGCTGACATGGAATTACTGAAATACAGACAAGGGATGGAACCACTCCCACTTTTTCAATTTTAGTGTGATATGGGTGCACGAGCTAAAATTAGTCCAGAAATTAGTGCAAATTGGAAATTGCATAATTGGACCAAAATTGTAAAATAATGGCAAAACAGTCTTGATATAAGAACAAATTTTTTGCGATTTTTATTTTGCGCTACACCAGTATGGAAGCCCACTTCCGCCAAGTATAATTGCATAACATACCTACTCTATACGTTTTACTCTGGCACCAGTATATTTATATCTCAAAATTCGGAGTCATCTGATTCATTATCAGAAATGTGTCTTATTATTTCAAACTATTCTTTTTGTTAAATGATATTTCTTTATTAATTAAAAAAAATCAGACTGTTAAATAAAAACAAATGGAAGTATCTTAGAGTTCAAATGTATTATCTCAAGGTTTAACTTATGTCAACTTTTTGACTCATAATCCTAATGTACATTCTTAAAATATTGTATCATTATTTAAAAACAATTAAAAACCATTTTAACCGCAATCAATACTGCAAGATCATTTTTTGCCATTATCTATTTAAAAATGATACGGTAACATTAAACTGTTTAATTAATTAATTTATTTATTTTTGAGAAATGGTTATTATTGGTTATTAGGAGCTCACCGCATCTTTTAATAAAAGAGTTCAGAAAATAGCTTCTATAATTAATCCTTCTAAACATAAAGTCCTAAGTGTAAAAACATAATACAAATCATCTGATCACAGTCTTAATATCAGACAAATATAACCTCGGACGAATAACAACATGTAACTTTTTTCCACGATGTCATTATTTACAGTATCTTACTAAAATGAAACCAAACAAACATATGAACAATACTAAGTACCTCCTGTACTGCTTCCACAGGGTTTAAGAGGGTAAGTTGCAGCCAGGTGCTGCTATTTATCAGTCTTTGATTAGTTGATCATCAACACATGTGCAAATCTCCATAAAAGCAGAAGTTTTGGCAGTTTGCTGGTTTGGAGCATTCAGATGTGTTTTAAAAGAATACCAAGAGAGAGAGATACGAGAGAGAGATACATAATTAATGGTCTTAGGGAAGGAATAGTTTGGAAAGGGTTGTAGACCATTATTAAACAATTTACTATATAGTTCAACATTCTGCATTATTCACAAGTGCAAAGCATTCAAGAAAGAGGCCAATCTTCCCTGGAGTTTGCATGTTCTCCCCGTGCTGGGTGGGTTTCCTCTGGGTACTCCGGTTTCCTCCCACAGTCCAAAGACCTGTAGGTTAGGCTAATAGCATTCAGAAATTGCATGTAGTGTGTGAATGAGTATGTGAGTGTGTGTGCCCTGCAATGGATTGATACCCTGTCCGGGGTGTACCCCGCCTCGTGGCCCCAAGTCCTGGGATAGGCCTCCAGGTCCCCGCGACCCTGAATACAGGATAAAACGGTAAAGACGGTCAGTGAGATCTGCCTAATACTAAGACCTACTACTATTAGATGATTTTTTTAAACATTTTTTTTTTACATAAATAACCTCAACTCACAAAAGGAGATACTAACTTTTTTTCACATGACTGTATGTGCTTGGCCCAACTGACACATTATAACTATGAATACATTATCTAGACAATATCTAGACATTTTGGATATCAATCTAACAGGATAATTAACCTACTTACAAAGCTAGCTAATTATTTTACCCCGCTAAACATTTATTTGAAATTGTTTTTATTTAGGAGGACCTGAGAGGCACCTGCCAGAGAATTGCTGAGGCTGTCCTTGGCAGAGACGATGACTGGCAGATGGGAAAGACCAAGATCTTCCTGAAGGTATAGCAATACTAGAGTGAATCAGGAAATGGAATATGTGTGAAATTTCAAGCAGAAGCTTTTCATAACTCTGAGTATCCGAATACTGCGTTATGTAATTCATGTAGCCAAATAGAACTCTAGTCAGGTTTGAAAATGCCTGCTAACTTTTGTGGTCACATGACCTTAAACAGTCACGTGGTACTCTGTTCAAGTAGCGTTTTTTTTCTTCTGTCTGGAAAGAAACTTGAGCAAGAGGTCAAAGGCTAACAAAACTGTCGTGCATTTCCCTGGTGCTATGGTCAGCTTTCAATTCAGTGTTGCTTTATCAAGGTTTTCAGCTGTCCGAAACAGGACGTCCCTCAGTGTGGGAGTAAAGAGAGGGCACTGCCAATACTTCCTAACAGGAAGTGACACCATTAAACCAGGATAAAGGAAAATGTACCACAAGTCAACCGGGAAAGTGCACTAAATGATTATTTCGATTAAACTGTGATGTTGGTTTTGTAGGAAATCCTTTTCTTTTCTGATGGTTGCTGTTCCCAGAATTTACAGTAAAATGACATGACCTTATTTTTGGCAGGATCATCACGATATGCTTTTGGAGATTGAGAGAGACAAAGCCATCACTGACAAAGTCATTCTTATTCAGAAAGTCGTCCGAGGTTTCAAAGACAGGTACGCTGTTAACAATATAACTGCCAAATTTCACCTCCTGCTTTATGCTTCTTGACTTCTTTATAAACTAGGTCAAACATATTAACCAAAGGAAACACAAAAATATCGACTTTTTGGATCGTTACCATTTACTTAATAAAAAAAAAAAAAAAACTGTTGCTGTGTTAATAGGTCCAACTTCCTGAAAATTAAGAAATCAGCTCTTATGATTCAGAAGACATGGAGGGGTTACTACTGCAGGAAGAACTACGGAGCGGTAAGTCTCTGTGACCTCAACGATGGAGACACTCAGCTTATTGTACTGCAGTTCATTTCTTATTCAGTGACTAATATGAATAATTGGGTACCAAGAGTGAAGGTGATGGGTAAGTCTGGTCCTGTCAATGTTATGACTTATTTGTTACGTTTAAGTTTTAAAACAGGACTTCTGGACAATTGGGAAGGTTGTCCCGAAGCGTGGGGTGTCTGATCATTTTAGGAGTGAATGCAGTGACTCAGTGTCTCAACACTAATCTGAGACTCTTTATCAGTTCTTTTTTGTTAACGCCAACCTGACCCTTTAATACAGTATACTTGACATCCTAATTACTTCCTGTGTTGCAGATGCTTGCAGGTTTCTTACGGCTCCAGGCCCTGTACCGCTCCAGGAAGCTTTATCAGACGTACCATGTGACCCGACAGAGGATGACCCTGTTCCAGGCTCGTTGTAGAGGCTGTATGGTGCGCCGGGCCTTCAGACACCGGCTCTGGGCTGTCATCACCATCCAAGCCTACACTAGGGGCATGATCGCTCGTCGATTGTACCATAGACTCAAAGGAGAGGTAAGCAAAGGACGCATAAAATCAGACATAGAATCAGATACGCAAACCAAACCAATAATCAGTCATTTGGAGTCTGAAGCTCTAGTCGTTCGGGGTCTGGCTCCATGGGGCCTCTCATGGTGTGCTGTAGTGTCTGGAACCAGAACATTAGGAGGACATCCTTGGGATGATGTGGGTTGCTTGATGGAGCCTACGGCTTTTTTTTGTGCGGCTTTTTTGTCCAGCACATCCCATACGTGCTCGATCAGATTGTGATCTGGGAAATTTGGAGGTCCAGTCACCAACCTTTGCTTGTTACCTGGGTGTTTTGATACCTTCTTATTGTGGTCAGCATTGACTTTTATCGATCACATTGGCTTTGTTGTGGAATCGGACAGGACCGACTAGTCCCAGAGGGCGTAGATGGGCCTTGGGTGTCTATGACCTTGTTTCAACAATTTATAATTAATGTTATCCAATTCACCTGGCAGTAGTGTTAGATCTATATCTTATAGTTTTTGATAAATAGTAAAATAAATAAGTAATTTTTTTTAACCCTATACATTAGCATAATGTCTGGAAATAACTGTCTAACTAAATGTATTTATCCTCATAATTCCTCTTGTCCTTCAGTACAAACGGCGGCTGGATGCAGAGAAGATGCGCTTGGCTGAAGAGGAGAAGCTCAGGTACCAGATGAGTGCTAAGCGAGCCAAAGCCGAGGCCGAGCGCAAGCACCAGGAGAGACTGGCCCAGCTGGCACGAGAGGACGCAGAGCGGGAGAAGAGGGAGAAGGAGGAGGCCCGCAGGAAGAAGGAGATGCTGGAGCAAATGGAGAGAGCTCGCCATGAGCCCGTCAACGACTCCGACATGGTGGATAAGATGTTCGGCTTCCTGGGAACCACAAACTCTTTCCCTGGGCAGGAGGGCCAAGCACCGGCCGGGTTTGAGGTAGGGAGCGCCCTCTACTGGTTAGGATATGTTTTTTTCTTCCAATAAAATTGGTATTAGAATTACACTACCCAAGCTATTTTATATATTTGTTCTATCTGCTTATCTATTTATATTATCTACTTGTCTCTCTGTCTGTCTGTGTATTTCCATCTGTCTGCGTCTGTTTGCTGTCTTTTTATTTGTCGTGTGTGTGTGTGTGTTTATGCACTAGGACCTGGAGCGCCCTCAAAGGAATGTGGAGGAAGAGGATCTGGATGAAGCTCTTCCTCTCCCTGAGGAAGAAGAAGAAGATCTGTCTGAATATAAGTTTGCCAAATTCTCAGCCACCTACTTCCAGGGCACCAGCACTCACACATACATGCGGCGACCCCTCAAGCAGCCCTTACTCTTTCATGAAGATGAAGGAGATCAACTGGTTTGTTCTGCTTCAAACGTCTCCTTTTAACCTTTCTATTCTAGTGAGTAGAATTCGTTGTAAACAAGGTTGGTGTCTTTCGTGCAGGCTGCACTAGCGGTGTGGATCACAATTCTACGATTCATGGGTGATCTGCCGGAGCCAAAATATCACACAGCTATTAGTGATGGCAGTGAGAAAATCCCAGTGATGACCAAGATCTACGAGACGCTGGGAAAGAAGACTTACAAGAGGGAACTGCAGGCTCTGCAAGGAGAGGGAGAGGTGAGGGTGACGGAAAGTGTGTCATTTTGAATAATCCGTATTCATCCCAGCAGACTGAATATATTCAAATGTTTTTCAAAATCACCATGCTGCCCTTGAATTCCTTGAACTTGTTCACAATAATGAATATAATGGGGAGCTGTGTACAGAATCATAATCATGTAAAATCCAATAAGTTGATCACTTTTAGGTCCAAATACTAATAGTAATAAAAATCCATCTTCAGTAGATTCAGTAATCAAGTTGGGCTCATCTCAGTCTTTCTTACAGTAACACGATGACCAGATAAATGTAAATAAGGACTATATGAAGAATTGCACTTGAACACTTTTAGGCAGTCATACAAAACTAACAGAAAGAGTTAGATTATATAATCACAATTTGATCATCAAAAGTCATTTTTAGAATTAAAGAATTTTTTTTTTTTGTAAAATAATCAGAGGTGGAAAGAGTAATAAAATTTTGTACTCAAGTACAAGTACTGTTACTTCAGTGAAATTTTACTTAAGTACAAGTAAAGTTACCATTATAAAAATCTACTCAAGTAAAAGTAAAAAGTAGCTCATTAAAAAATTTACTCAGAGTAAAAGTTACCGAGTTACTTTTTTATTTTAATTTTTTTAACAGCGGGATGGGATGAGGCATTCTAGCGTAGTTCAAAAAAGATGAGCAGATATAAATCTCAAACTAGTTGTTTTTAACTGAAGGAACACCTTTGCATAATAAAGCTGTTGTCTTTGTTGTGCTTGAAAATCAAAGTGGTCACTTAAATATGGTGTTACGTCCCAGTCTAGGGTCATACAGCAAAAGAATGGTTCAGGGTTCTATTTTAAACTGTATGGAAATGGTGGTATATGGCAGAAAGAACTAGATCCAATCATTAACTGATGAAATAATGAGGTTTATATACACACACACACACACACACACACACCAGGAGGAGGATCAGATTCAGGATGGACCCAGGCCAAAATAATAAACAAAATGGTATTTATATTTAGTAGCTAGATTACCTGCAAAAACAAAACAAAAAAAACCACACAAACAAAAATACAGGTACCTTCCCGGACTCCCTAAACCAAAAACAATGAAATTATCTACAAATATATACAAAGACCAACCAAACCAAAGGGACAAAGCAATAATCAAAGTCAATTGGAGGCAAAAAGTCAAACCAGAATACACAACTAAATATCAAAACGCCAAAATCACAACCTCTTTCATCTTTCCCGCGTCTCTCTCCGGTTTATACGTGGTCGCGCTAGTCGATGACGTCACTCAGGGCGGAAGCGACCGTGTGGAAGGTCAGGAAGATGCCGATGTCAGAAAACCTGGAGTGGAGTCTGGAGCGGCGCGCGACCTGGACATGATACACACACGCGGCGCAACAGAGCATTTATACAAAGCATAATGTTTTTATTATTTTATCATTTTCATTCATTTATTTTTTACTCAGTAGCGAATATGATTTAAAATGTAGCGAATTACAATACTTCAAACAAAACATACTTAAGTAAAAGGAAAATTACAGATTTTTAAAACTACTTTAAAAAGTAGAAATACACAAAAAAGCTACTCAATTACAGTAACGCGAGTAAATGTAATTCGTTACTTTCCACCTCTGAATATACTAAGCTACAAATAAGCTACACTACTAATGACAGTTGTTGTAACCCATTCCGGATTGAGCATGGCGAGTATTTACAATAACTACAAGGGGTGTTCAAGTCAAACCGGGATTTTTGATTGTACAGAATAAAAGAACAGAGTTATTAGAGTAAATATTACCTTTATTTCTCTATATAATCCCCTGCCATGCTAATAAAATCATACCATCAAGGTAGAACGTTTTCTCAGTACGCCAGAGCCATGATCGGACAGCCTTCTTCACGCCTAGGCTCCAAGAAACTCCATTAATGGCCCAAACATGTGGAAATTGCATGGAGACCGATGTGTGTCTTCCACAAGTTGCTGCCAACTTATCCATCAAATTTCATGGACGAGGCATTCCACTCACTGAATGTGCAGGATTTCTGAATGGGCCAGGGGTAGCTCGGAAGATCCCAGGTTCAAACCCCACAAACCACCGAGTTCTCCCTGTTGGGCCCTTGAGCAAGGCCCTTAACCCTCAATTGCTCAGATGTATAATTAGATTAAAAAATAATAATAAATGTAAGTCGCTCTGGATAAGAGCGTCTGCTAAATGTCGAATAAAATGACTGTATTGAGCTCTGAGCCACCCTGGCCGGGATCGTCATTCGCGCACGTACAGTACGGCCTCCTTTAAAACATTTGCACTGTTCAGTTGTTTTTCTGTGGCTAAGAGTCTCATCACTGTACTGTTTTTACACCTTCATTCATGAGAATTTTCAAGTTTCAAGTCCCAGTTTGACTTGAACGCCCGTGTATATTTAAGATATTTTTTATAACCAATGCCGGGTATCATGGTCTCTGAATAAAGGTATAAACATGACAAAGTATATTTGTAATTTCAGGACTATGCGATTCTGCATAACTTGAATACCGTATTAAACGCTACTTTTACAGTAGGTTGGAAAGTTTTTCTTGATGGTTTGTTGTGCATACCCGATTGTGCAGCCTCTTCTCATGATCAGAGGCAAAAGTCAAATTTATTTTTAAGCACAATTTGCTGCGAGAGTGTTTTTGCTGTCCCAGTTCTATGAGTTCTATGAGTTTTGGTCTGGCTGGCTGCTTCACGGTTCATTAGCTTCTCTGTGTCTCTGTCCCTCTTCCTGCAGAATGCCCAGATTGAGAGTCATAAGAAGAGCAGTGTGCGTCACAAGCTAGTGTCCCTCACTCTTAAAAAGAAGTCGAAGATAACCGAGGAGGTAAGGGACAACGTGATCTGCATGCTCATGGTGTCTCAGTGACACACACACACACACACACACACACACACACACACAAAATGTCTATCACTCTGTCTATCGATGTGAATCTCTTACTTTACCTTAATTAGATTTGCCCTTACTGGAGGACAGATTTTAAGATGCTTTCAATATATCCAGAAAACGTGGGCTGTTAATAGAGTAAAACCGATCTGATTATGCATTGCCTGTATTCTTCTTTGCCCTACAACATTATACAAATTTGCAACAATTAAGATTTAAAGAGCAGGCCATCAAGTCCACTTTCGAGAGTCCTAACATTCTTGCATTTCCTACCATTTATCCTAGGTTACAAAACGCCTGAACGATGGCGAGTACACAGTGCACGGGAACAGCATGCTCGAGGACCGACCCACTTCCAACCTGGAGAAGCTTCACTTTATCATCGGCAACGGCATCCTCCGACCAGGACTCAGGTCACACTCGGAACATCGTACACAGCTCATGCTATATAAATAGCATATTAAAAAAAAAATATTAATAATCTACCTTTCATAAATACTTCGTAAATACTTTCATAAAAAATTCGTATATACATTCAGTTGAAAAAATCTGTCTCAGTCAGTCTGTACATACTGTATAGCACTATCCAGTTTGACACCGAGTTCCTTTGGTTTGACAAACTATGCATTTGGTTAACAGTTTATAATTTTAACATTATAACCCTCACTCTAAAATGCATTATACATTTTCATAAGCAATTACAAAAATGTCTACAATCCCAGTTTCATACATGTATGTATACATCATTATACACTGGCTGTTGTAGAGAGAATGTTAATTCATTAAAACATACATGGCAAAATTAATAACCGCCTACTGTAGATATAGAAGAATATCTCAAATGAACGCAATCATGTTGCCATGTTCTTGAAGAATCTGTATAGTGTTTGGCCCAAAGTTTGTGGACACCTGACCGTAACATACATACTGTACTTATTAAACATGGAATTTCAGATGTAGTCCTTAAATGTTGGCTTTCTACTAGATTTTGAATGTGCTTGTTGGGAATTTGCTAATTTCATTAATAGTAACGTCATTCATTCCAGTAGGTTGACTTCATGGCTTTCTGTGGGCCAGTCGTGTTTTTCTACATTAACCTTGGTACATCACATGGATTTCACTTTGCACACAGGCACACATCGTCATGCTGGAACATGTCGTTCCAATTTTGTTCCAACAGTGTTGGGAATTCAATGGTCAGCCATAAAATTACAATGCAAAATGTTCACTTTTCACTTTCTACCACCTGGGCAGTTCTGGTCCCTTGGGGCGGCGTGGCTCTGCAGGGCCTATGGGTGCATGCTGTGGTGTCTGGCACCAGGATATTGCAATGGATCCTTTGGGTTATGTAGTGGGGCCTTGATGAACCCATGCCAAGAAATACCTTTGTCTTTTCTCTGTGACCTGTGCTGGATTGTCTTGGATACTGAGTGTGGTTTGCATGCTTGCCCCTGTGCATGGTGAGTTGTGGTACACTGGTGTTCTGGTCCCTTTCTATCATGGCCAACATTGGTCAAAACATTTGTTTTGGTTGGGCTTTTCTGTGAGATCGGACAAGACACGCTATCCTTGTGCATAATGTAAATTTGGTGACCGTGATCCTGTCACCAGTTTACTGGTACTCTATATACAGTAATTGACACTCAGTGTTAATGTTATATGGTGTTAATATCATAATTTATTAGTATGTGTGATGGTCAGGAGTCCACAAAATTTTGCACAAACAGTATAGTGTTTTTTGTAGTGTAAGATTTGCTCTGACTATGCAGAATATATCGCTTTTTCCAAGTCATAGTTACATTGTATATAAACACATCATTTGTGCCACTTTGTTCCTTATTATTCTTCTCACCTAAATTTAGGATTAGTAAATCTGATCCTTATCCTACTTCTGTAATTCTGAAATATTGGCCTTCTTATAATCGACAGAGATGAGATCTATTGTCAGATTTGTAAGCAGCTGAACCAGAATCCGTCCAAAAGCAGCCACGCCCGAGGCTGGATCCTCCTGTCCCTGTGTGTGGGCTGCTTTTCCCCCACTGAGAAGTTTGTGAAGGTGAGCGCAGCCAATTTAAACTACCTTAGTGACTTAGAATTTGAATTGTTAATTCAAATGTACTTTTGGGCATATATTTATTTTTGCACACGACTCAGTGAAGGAATGAGATAAAGCATGAAGCTCTGAAATATCTTTACGTAGTATCTGAGGAATTTTATCAGCGGGGGGCCTCCGGGATATGCTCCCTACTGCGAGGAACGGCTCAGGAGGACGTTTGTGAATGGGACGAGAACACAGCCGCCCTCCTGGCTCGAGCTGCAGGTACTGTAGAATGACTTTTTTATCGTTCGCTCGAGCAGAACCGGACCTGTGGCACTAAATAACCTTCTCCTACATGCTGATTTCAGCCTTAAAAAGCACGAAAAGATTCCTTTCTGCTTTAGCAGTAGCCAGTTACTGACAGAACGAGATGTGCCGAGTGCCGACCTTTTACAGCGAACAGTCCAGACAAGCATCTAAGACAAAGACTTGTGTTCATTGTGTCATCCAACTAATGACATACTGTAGTGGCTAAACTTGTACCTTACAACTTTTCAGTGGCGGTCCAAGGACAGCTATTTGTTTCAAACATGACACCAAAATGTGCTTACCTGGAGAGAAAAAATAAGCCATTATTACTGTACACTGCCTGGGCAAAGAAAAAGTCGCTGTTTTAAAAGAGTTAAAAGTAAGGAATCAATTTGTATTGGCCACCACATTGCACACGCTAATCAAAGCTGAAGGCAGAGAGTGCCAGCAGTGTATTTACTACTTACATTTACATTTAGGAGACGCTCTTATCCAGAGCGACTTACATTTTTATCTCATTATACCGTACATCTGAGCAGTTGAGGGTTAAGGGTCTTGCTCAAGGGCCCAACAGTGGCAACTTGGTGGTTGTGGGGTTTGACCCTGGGATCTTCCGAACCGTAGTCCAATGCCTTAACCACTGAGCTACCCCTGGCCCACTTACTTAAGCTTTAAGGCATGTGCAGAAAGCCCCCAAAAAAGATATATATTCTAACAATAATGTTCCTAAATTCTCCCAGCACACTGTGAGATATGGACATTTTACTGCTTACTTTGGAGCTTTAAACAAAGTAATACCTGTTGGATAGTGGAATACAAAATGACAATGACTGGATGAAGAAAGTTTGGCAAGTAAGTTTAGGCAGTGGTGGCTGGTGGGAGGGGGGGCGCAAGCAAAATTAAACTTTAACTTTTAATAATCGCCTGTTAATAGCCGTTTATCAGGTGATTAAGCATCATTGCTACTAGTATAAAATAAAGGCATGACTCATATCGCATCCAGTCAGCCAGCTCCACGTGCCATAAGAAGTGCTGGAAAAGCACCGAGTGTAAGCCCGGCCACGATCACTTGATTGCTGCTTAATTACAGTAGAAGATCAGGTCGATCTTTAACTTTTTTTACTTTAGCAAAGAAATTACAGAATTTCCTCTCATAGTAAGCAGGCTTCCACGTCAATCTCTATTCAATTCATTAACTACTGTAACAATCTGCTGACCGTTCATAATCACATGAGCCCAAATATTTAAAACCAATATTGATTCGCTAAGAACAAAAGTGGGAGGGTTCGAGGATGATTTGAAAAAATCCAATTAGAGCTCAGCTTCAAATCACATGCTTTTCAAATATTTACGTGCCTACAGTACATCCTGTAGACACTCGTCTGTCCGGCACCCCACGTACACGAACACAAATGAACGTAATACAATTTAGATTTTTTAAGATTGTAAATAAATTACATTAAAAAATACAGAGAAATATTATGACTAAATGACTTCATTTCATTATTTAAATAAATAATTATTATGTTAAATAATTACATGTGAAAGTAGCATTCTTCTCTGTCTAACTTTAAGGAGGCGGCGCCCCAGTGCCACTTATTGACCGGCCGCCACTGAGTTTACTGTAGGTATGGGAAAAATAGGTATTGGATTGTTAACTGTTGGACAAATGTAAATAGAGTAGTGTTTAATTAAAAAAATATATAACATTTTTATTATATAAAGGACAATCGCCATAAACATTCATACTGTACCAGTGAGTTTAAGGATCCCTCTTTTCCAGTGGCTTTAACATTGTTGGACATCTCATGGGAAGCTTAAAAATAAAGAAATGTTTAAATCTCATGGATTGAAAATTGTGCTTTAAACATTTCATTATTTAAAAAATGAAAGAATTTAAATTCAGCTTGAAATCCTTATGAACTTTCTTGATCACATACTGTATGTTTGTTCTGCCGCTCCAATTATGTAGTGTTTTTACACCGATTCTATTCTGTACTCTGCCAGGCGACTAAGTCTAAGAAACCCATCATGCTGCCTGTGACTTTCATGGATGGCACCACAAAAACGCTGCTGACCGACTCGGCCACCACGGCCAAGGAGCTGTGTAACGCACTCTCAGACAAAATCAGCCTCCGAGATCGCTTCGGCTTCTCCTTGTACATCGCTCTGTTTGACAAGGTCTACCTTTTCAACCTAGTACAGTATTCATGTATGAATAAATTGTATGCTGTGCATTAGAGCATATTACATGCATTTAATGTTTATGGCTTTTTCTACATTTTGCAACACAACACTCATTATATTCTCAAAAGAAATGTGTTTTAAACATTCAAGGCCTTGTCCCTGTGTCTACAGGTTTCGTCTTTAGGCAGTGGTAATGATCATGTTATGGACGCCGTGTCTCAGTGTGAACAGTATGCTAAAGAGCAAGGTGCTCAGGAGCGAAACGCCCCCTGGAGGCTGTTCTTCAGGAAGGAGATCTTCACGCCATGGCATGACCCCAATGAGGACGGAGTGGCTACAAACCTCATCTACCAGCAGATCGTACGCGGGGTCAAGTTCGGAGAATACCGCTGTGACAGGGTGCAGCCTTTATTCTTAAACAAAAATCTTTTGTGAAAGTATAGAGAGACTGAAATACTGGAAGCAACAAGACAGAGATGTAGTGAAGAAGGGCAAAAACAAACAGGGTTAAAGGTCAGCGCATGTTATACTTTGCTTAACTGGGAAGGTAGCATAATTCATAATCCATCTGAGACTGCCTCACTTTTCATAACTTTCAAAATCTGATTTTTTTAAATTATATATAAATATTTAGACATAAGTAGGCAGCTTATCAAATGCTTCCATTATCCGTGTCTTCCTGTGACTTTCTCCACTGATTCCCTTTATTTTCCTTCCTCCTTCACAACCCTTTGACTTCTGACTTTTCTCTTTCCTCTGCTTGTTTTACAGGATGATCTAGCAGAACTTGCCTCCCAACAGTATTACGTGGACTACGGATCAGAGATCCTGGTTGAACGTCTCCTCAGTCTCATTCCTTCCTACATCCCAGACCGGGAAATCAGTTCTGCCAAGTCAGTGGAGAAATGGGCTCATTTTATTATGGCAGCCCACAAAAAGGTATGTGAACATTCAGAAGATTCAACATATAGACAATAATGTACTATGCAAAAGTTTGCATTTGTAATGAAAAAAAAAACATGCTTCACAGAAATGCATATACGTACTGTACAGTATAAACATATACTGTATAAAACACATACTGTACATATGCATTTACTAAGTAATGGATCAAACCCAGGAAGAGTAGTCTGCGTATACAGTATCATCAAGGCTGTCTGGAATTTTACCTGCGGAGACACAAGAACTGGAGCAAGTTGTCCAAGAAGTCTGGAAGAGTGTGTAGGCAAATTTCCTTAGAAAACTGCGTCATAGTGTACCTAAGAGGTTTAATGCGGAAACAACCAATTATTCATTCATTCATTCATCTTCTATACCGCTTAATCCTGTGTTCAGGGTCGCGGGGGACCTGGAGCCTATCCCAGGAGACTTCGGGCACTAGGCGGGGTACACCCTGGACAGGGTGCCAATCCATCGCAGGGCACACACACATACACACACTCACACACCCAATCACACACTACGGGCAATTTAGGAACGCCAATTAGCCTAACCTGCATATCTTTGGACTGTGGGAGGAAACCGGAGTACCTGGAGGAAACCCACCAAGCACGGGGAGAACACGCAAACTCCATGCACACAGAGACGGGAATCAAGCCTGGCCGGGGAATCGAACCCAGACCCTGGAGGTGCAAGGCGACAGTGCTACCCACTACACCACCGCGCCGCCACAACCAATTATGATTTAGATATTTTTTATTGCTTTTCACTGCTCAATATAGTACTTATTTAAAATACTCTGTGGTCTATTGCCTATGTTTGAAATGTGAATGTGTATGAATCAAAATGATTAGATTGTCCCTGATGAGCAAGCCGACGGTGATGGTGGCAAGGAAAAAACTCCCTGAGATGGCAGTAGGAAGAAACCTTGAAAGGAACCAGACTCAACAGGGGACCCATCCTCATTTGGGATTGATCTGCATCATACTGTGTGTTAGCAGGCTGGAAGTTCAGTATAACAGAAGATGTGTTTAAGTTAATATGAAATCGAGTTTGTTATTGGAGGCTCAGGTAGACTGTAGGAAATTCCAGTCCTGAACTATCAAGCGACTGCAGTCACACGTCCTCAGAGAACAGCTGTCAGCATCAGCCAAGGCCAGGATTGTCTTCATGGTAAAGTGGAACCGTTCCCAGTCACCACACCCATCCCAAACAGACCAATCGGGGCATCCATGCAACGAGATCTCCAACCAGAAGCGGTTAAGATCCTTGAGCAAGGGCTCAACAGTGGCAACTTGTTGGTGCTGGGGATTGAACCTCTGATCTTCCGATCAGAAACCCAGTAACCTACAGCCTTAACCGTTTGTGTCTCTATTTCTTTTAATATTCCCATGCAGATGCAGTCCTAAACATTGTGCGCAAAATGATTTTGCATATCAGTTATATCATTGACTAGTTTCCATCCACAGGGTATTTACACACAGAAACGAGTGGACCCTCAGAAGGTCAGAGAGGAAGTGGTGGATTTTGCTCGGTACAAATGGCCGTTGTTATTCTCCAGATTCTATGAAGCCTTAAAGTTTTCAGGTAGCACACAATCATTTCCATCTTGTTTCAGATCGATAATCAAAATAACTTTACAATATGATGACAATAACGAAGAGTGGTGACATCCCATAGTACGGTAGATGCACAAGATGATTGACAGGTCATGTGTTCCATTTTGTCCTGGTATTTGACAGGGCCGAGTTTGCCTAAAGATGATGTGATTGTAGCAGTGAATTGGACTGGAGTTTACTTGGTAGATGAACAAGAGCAAGTTCTTTTAGAGCTCTCATTCCCAGAGATCACTGCAGTCTCCAGCAGCAGGTATGAAAGCACTCATAAGACTTATTATTATTATGGCTATTTTTGCTTTGGTTTTCACAGATCTGTGTTTAGGCACTACCGGCAAAATGGTGCATTAGGTGCATTCCTTACACCAATAACTAGCATACATTTCCATTTAAAATAAATTCTGTTGTATGTTTTCATGGTTAATTTATGAAAGATATTAAAATATATCCTAATATGGAGATATCCCATTCAAACTAAAAGCGGTTTTTGTGTTTTCTGTTGGAGCAGGGGTGGGAAACTCCAGGGCCATAGCTTCACCTTGGCCACCATTAAGGGGGACGAATACACCTTTACCTCCAACAACGCAGAGGACATCCGAGACCTCGTGGTCACGTTCCTCGAGGGGCTCAGGAAGAGGTCGAAGTTTGTTGTTGCGATCCAGGATAACCCTAATCCAGGTTCATCACTGAAATCACATCTTCAGACCACATTTTCATCACGAGAATGATTCTTATTCTCCTTCATTTACAGTATCGTTTAGTGATGTGGAGTCCATTTAAATGAAGCAGAAGCCAAGATAACAATCTTTTGAAATAAACCATCAGGGAAAATATTTACGGTCTTGACGAGGTTCATAATTAACTTCTGCTCTGATCTTGTGTAATAAGAGAACCTAATTCCATCTGACGTTTATTTCAGAGAGATCTGAGGATTTGAGAGTATGGCACCACCCAGATTGACACGGTGGTTATTGTTTAATAAGGTGTGGCCATGGCGGTATATTAGACATAAAGGTGAAGCTTCTAGGAATCTATTTCCAAGCCTCAGAATACATAACTTTTTGCAACTATAGTATTCTAAAGGAGACGTATTGTATCATGCAACATTTTGTGTGTGTACAAGAGAAGAAAAAAAAAGGAAAATTTGTCCTTGTTACAGGTTTGTATCGGCTGTGGGTTAAGCAGGTCATTTAGATTTTCCTCTATTGTGATGTCATAAGAGAAGATCCCCTTCCCCAATTTGTTGCTCAGGTCTGCTGAAGTTTGGTCGGGGGTGGCTCAGCACTAGCTCAATTAACATTGGATAAACATCCTTTAATTATTCAAAAGTTGGGGCTAGGGGCTGCTGGTGTATTGTACAAGACTGTGAAATGGTATATTTGGAGGTGGAGTAAAGTTAAGGGAGTTTGAGGTATTAAAATCACATTTTTTAGGGCTGCAGTGGAACCTACGTAGGCAGACAAACTTAATTCAGTCTGCAGGCGAGTTCTTAAGGCGAAAATTTGTGCGATATGCATTTTCTCATAAGAAATCATCTAAATGCAGATAATCCCTTCCAGCCACCCAAAATATTACCAATAAAATATGGGACATTTAAAATGAGTGAGACACAGACAAGTTGTTTAAATGATACTATTACTGTATAACACTAGAACCTAAGCATGGAGATGATCTTCATAATATTAACCTTCACTCTTGGATAGAGACATACTGGAGTCATACTGGAATTGTGACATTTTTAAAGCACATAAATACATCCTGTTTTATTAAATATTCCACAACATGTTGGATAAAGTTTCATAATTCATATCATAATACTTTGTGGCCATGATATACTTTAGATATGTCCATCAAAGTTTGTAATTTAACAAATGCTTAACCACACCCTGCTTAATCTGGAAATTGACATATTATTTGAATCTACAAAGGATGTGTGTAAGTGACACTTTTTGGATAAATGCATTAAATGTAAAGGTAAAAATAATACCCACCATATCACTTTAGTGGCTCTTATAATAAAGAAAGACAAGGACATTATCCGCACCTCTCACGGGATATGGGTGTTTTTTTGAATGCTGTAAATAAACTGCAAATATACTGTATGATTATTGCGCAAATACATAACGTTAATCTTGATCTCGTCCATTTGCTAGAATGTTGGATGTTTGTTTTGTCCATATTGTATGCCATTGAGAATGCATTGATCTTTTTTCATTACAGAAGTGTAACACAGTGTTGCCTGTTTTTCCCCCAAATTGTCCTGATCAGCTGGCGATGACTCAACATTTCTGAGCTTTGCTAAAGGTGACCTCATCCTCCTGGACCAGGACACGGGCGAACAGGTCATGACGTCCGGCTGGGCTCATGGAATCAACGACAGAACCAAGCAGAGAGGAGATTTTCCAGCCGATTGCGTGTACGTGCTGCCCACCGTCACCAGACCTCAGCCAGACATCGTGGTAAGTGGAGGCTTTCATACAAGGTGTACAGGAAACGGTACAGGTCTCATTTTGTGCAGTTTAAAAAGAGGAGACACATTAGCAGTACAAAAATATACACTGTACCTACAGTATGACTAAAGAATTAAGATCTTTATTCGTAATACATAGGTTTGTCTCTTATTATTTATAATATATTCTTATAATAATGATGTTCTCCTTCCTCTCTCTTTTCTTCACGTGTATCTTTTGCCTGTGTGTTTGAATGACTCAGACTCTGGTTACCATGACACCCGACCAGCGTCAGGAATCAGTGCGTGTGTCGCAGGTCGCGCTGCCTGAGAGTGTCGAGAGGGTGAAGCCATACACACTGGAGGAGTTCTCCTATGATTACTTCAGGTAAAAAATAACACCAATGACCCTGACTCACACTTAACATTTCATTTACAGCTTTTTGCAGGCGCCTTCATCCAGAACGACTTACAAAAGTGCGTTGTTGTCTTCATCTTTATCCTCTTATCCTTATTCTTGACTGAACCGGTCAGGTCAAGAGGACCATCAAATCTGTTTTTTTTTTTTTTTAATAAAGCTGAGTTTACCACAAGAAAGCATGAATCGAAAGCCATATCCACTTAAATCTCTGTCTCTTTCCTCTTGCAGGTTTTGTATGTTATTCCTAACATTGCATCTTATAGAACTTTGGGAACTGTGGGAAGTGCACACACAATCATTCACAAACATCACTTGCACATTACAGGAGCTCAGCTATGAGTTATTGCCACATTCTCCGTACAGTTCTGACCTCGCGCCAAGCCATTCCACATGTATTTCGAATTAAAGGAGTTCCTGGTGGGCCAACCAGGCAGTTCGATCATAGCTATGGCATACTGAGAAAACTTTGTACCTTAATGGTATCCAAGCACTAGTAGGATAAGTGTATTAGAGTAGCAGTGGATTATATACTGTAGAGAAATAAAGGTAGTTTTACCTGTTATTCTTCGCAATCAAAAGTCCCGGTTTGAATTGAACGCCTCACCAGCAGCCCCTAGCCCCAACATTTTAATAATTAAAGGATGTTTATTGCGTGTTAATTTACATTGTAATTATACTGTAGGTGCATGATATCATGTGATCACTATTGATTTTAGTGCATCTTACAGATTCGCAAGTGGAATTAGGTTTTTAAACTTCCATCAAAAAAAGCATGAATTTTGTTCAATTCATTGAGGTAATGTAGTGAAAGGTTTACCATAAGCCTACAATACTTATGTCAATGTGTGATAAACAGTATGAATGATTATTTAATAGAGACCACGATTGCTTTATAGGCTTGTTTTCACACTCGATGTTTCTCCGACCCACTTTAGACCCCCTCCAAAACACACGTTAAGTCGTGTGATGATCACTAAGAACCGTGGGAAGGACAAACTGTGGTGCTGCACTCGGGAGCCGCTTAAACAGCCGCTGCTGAAGAAGGTTCTGGCTAACGAGGATCTATCACAGGAAGCCTGCATGGCCTTTATCGATATCCTCTTTTCACTACACAGTGTTTTAGGATTGGTAGAAAAGTCCCTGGACTTAAAAAGCTTTCTCACGCACATACATGCATCACCTCACATGGGGCATATCAGCACATGGAGGCCTGAGAGCTTTAACTCTTCTGTATTAGAGCTGTGAGATTTAATGCACTTTAATAGATATTTCGTTGGTTAGTTCAGTTATTTGATTCGATGGAATAGTTTTCAATTCAGAATCAATTCCTACTATTACTATTACTTACATACTCTTTTTTTATTTATTTTTATTTTGTTACAAATAAATATTTACAAATGTTAAATAATAATAAAAATAAATAAATTACATTAAATACAACTGACGAACGGGTTAAAAATATGCGACAACTTTTGTAGAAAATACAAGCCATTCCCATCTTCTGCAAATACTCATGTTTTGCGAGAGTATCAAGTCTTCTTCTTTTGAATTTATGGACTGTTGATGCAATACTGCCACCTACTGAACTGGAGTTTGAAGCAGAAGGTTGCCTGCAAAAAATGTTTAAACAATGAGCAACACAAATGCAGAATACAGATAGAGAATTTCAAAATATAGTAGTTACTTCCAAACCTTAAAGAAATATAGTTGCAAGAGACAGTAAACACAAGTGCTATTAAATAAAATCAATTAGTGTTAGTAAGTGCAATAGCTCTCTAATAGTGTAATAAAAACAAACATTTTTTGTTTGATTTACTGGAATGATTAAGAAGCTGCAATGTTCTAGTGATAGCAAGGATTGATCTGATGGTAGAATTATTCAATGAGATAAATCACGTACCTGTACGAGAGTTAGAAAAACATCAAACTAAACCTCAGTTTTAAGCTGTGAAAAAAATTCCTATGGACACCATCAGCTTAGACTGATTTTCGGAACTACAGTATTCCACTACTAAACTTACGATACAAATCTACACAGTAATATTTTAGACGTTCCTGGAGTTTTGCATGTTCTCCCTGTGCTTGGTGGGTTTCTTCAGCATATTCCAGTTTTCTGGATTCGCTAGTTCATGTGTGAAAATGATTCCTCAGGCTCCTAGAACCACTTTTTCTCAAATTCACACTGGAATATGGCTGTGCCACAGGAAGAAAAACTCCATAAATGTGAGGATAACCTGGTAATCCAGTACATTCAGGTCATCAGCTGACGTCATTTTATTGACACATAACATTACTGACTTAAATCAAGTATTTAAAAGATCTCTGGTCATAATCGTTCATCATTTTTTTTCTTGTCTCATCACTATCATCCTACAGTAGGTAGTAATTTTGGCAATATCCTTAGTTGCATTCCTCCGGGTACTCCAGTTTCCTCTCACAGTCCAATGATATGCAGATGGGTTAAGTAATGTTCTCAAATAACCCGTAGTGTGTGTGTGTCCTTTGATGGATTGGCACCCTGTCCAGGGTGTACCCTGCCTTGTGACCAAATTCTCCTGGGATAGGCTCCAGGCCCCTGCGACCCTATATTGGATAATTAGTATAGAATATGAATGAATGAACAAATCAATATATTTATATACTGTACACATAAACTGTCTCAAAACTTCAGGAATAAATATCCACAATATTTATATAATGTGTAGATTTTAGATTATATAAGAACAATTACCAAGATTATTTTCTTATTGATTCTTTAATGCTTCATATAATATGAGTGTTCTGTTTAAAAAACTGACTTGTACAGTACATGTCCTTAACCTGCCCCTCTCTACCTATTATGAAATATATGGGTGATTATCCGTCCAAACGAACTCGCTCTGTTAACGAGCTCACGGATCAGATCTTCGAGGGTGCCTTGAAGTCAGAGCCTCTGAAAGATGAGATCTACTGTCAGATTCTGAAACAGCTGACTGAGAATCATGTGAAGTAAGTCTCCCAGCATATCCACCTGTCTCTTCTGCACACACTGCCGTCTCCAGCCATCACGAATACCTTGACAGCCGAAAGCAGAGCGCATATACACATCCAACACAGCATTTTTTTGCATAAGAAATAGTATTTATAATTCTAGTAACCTCTGTGAGGATGTGTGTGTGTGTGTTTGTGTGTTTGTATGCAGGTACAGTGAAGAAAAGGGCTGGGAGCTGCTTTGGTTGTGTACTGGTCTCTTCCCTCCCAGTAATGTTCTCCTGCCTCACATCCAGAGGTTCCTGCAATCAAAGAAACACCATCCACTCGCACCGGACTGCATGCAAAGACTGCAGAAAGCCTTGCGGTATGGCCCTATTAACACACGCACGCACACACACACACGCACGCACGCACACACGCACATGCACGCACGCGCGCACGCACACACTCATTCATTTTTGGCAGACATGTTGTATTGATGATGGGAGAATCAAGCCACTCCAATCAAGTCCTCCCCAGTGAATTCCAAAGACTTTCGATGGTGTTAAGGTCAGGATTCTCATGTTTCATGAGAATCATTTCATGTGTGAAAATGATTCCTCAGGCTCCCAGAACCACTTTTTCACAACTTGAGTTCTGGAATATGTCCAGTACTTCAGGGAAGAAAAATCCATTGATAGTAATAAACCGGGTCTTTCAGTACATTTGGGTTATCAGCTGACTATGCTGAGCCTAGACCTGATCAACATTAGATCAAAACCCTTCTTCCTGAAGCTTGTACAGTGGCCACTAGTATATGAGTATATGATTCATGCATCACTTCATCTTACCTTGATGCACCTATCGTTCTGAAAAGGGTCAATCTGGACTCATCAAACCACGTCACCTTTTTCCATTCCAATCTTTATGCCAAATAGCAAACTGATGCCTTTATAGAGACTATTTAGTCATATCTATGGTTTCTACTATTGATTGTTTACGTTGCAACTTCAAGTATTTAAGTGATCTCTGGTCATGATCGTTCTTTTTTTTCGAGGTTCATCACTATCGTTCTAGGTAGTCATTTCAGCAATATCCTTAGTTGTTTTCTTTGCTTGATGCATGCCGATAATTTGACCCTTCGAAAAACACAGTAACAACTTTTCCGTGACAACAGGATATGTCTTCTGATCTGGTTGTTTGGGAAATGAGAAGCTACTAATTGCATCAAAGACTTGATCAAAGAATAATTGAAACATATTAATCACTGCATTAATTACATAATCAAAGGCTGTTAAGGATATGCTTACTTAAATCTAAACAGCAACTTTTTTTTGAGTGCAGGAGTTTCAGTTTTCGCAAAAGTCGATATGTGATTTTTGTCTTTTTAACTTTAAGAGGAAGAATAACGAGGGAAGAACTGTTTATAGCTGCTTTAGCGTAATTGATAACAAGAACAAACTTGTTATGGATCACTAAATGTAACTATAAATGAATAAAACTGGATCATTTGGGTTATTTGTCAATAATAGTATTAGCAAAGAACTGTGTGATAAGAGACATACAACACTTTAAGCGTTGGGGCACTAACAGTCTTATATCACACCACACACTTATCGATGCAGCTCTTACTTGCATCTCTTCTTTGCCCCTAAGAATTCGTACAGTAAATTCTGATTAACTAAACACGTCTTGTTCTTAAAAAGAACACACTGTATAAACAGCACCTTATGAATTCTTTGTTCGGTGTTCTGTACCAGGAATGGCTCCAGAAAGTATCCTCCTCACCTGGTGGAAGTGGAGGCTATCCAGCACAAGACAACACAGATCTTTCACAAAGTGTACTTCCCAGACGACACAGACGAGGTAGCAAAGTCATCAACTACTTTGAACACAACTCTTAGACATACAGTAGATAAAGGGTTTAAACCTGAGGTGCTAACTAGGGTGTTAATATGTACTGTAGGTATTTTGCTAAATAAGTCAATGCGCTTTATTGTCTGTGCAGCTTTGAAAAAAGAACATACAGTATGAAGCTTGTTCATTCCCTTGTTGTACTCAATTAACAACGTTAAATGCAGATCAGTTTAACGACCTACAGTAACTTATTCATTTACACAGACTGTGATGATATGCAAGTACTCAGATGTGGGGTAACTTTCTGTAGCCGCAGTCTTAATCTGTGTGATAATGCCTTTGGTTGGTGTAGCATAGTCCTTTGTAACGTCTTCATTTTCTCTAAAGTATTTAATTGTGAGGTGTATAAATTTAGACAATTTTATGTGCTACAGTCTAATGTATTTTGCTCAGTTTTCCTGCAAATATCTCGATCATATCCTCCGAGCATGTAAGCAAATTCAAAAGTCAAACCAAGGCTTTTGATTGTGTAGAACAACAGAACACAGTTATGAGGTTAAAAACTCTCTTTATTTCTCTGAATAATCTCCTGCTACACTAATGCACTTATCCCAGTGCCTGGATACCATGAAGGTTTTTTGTCAGAATGTGAGAGCCCTGACTGGATTGTCTGCTTTATGTCTGAAACGCTGGCCTCCCAGGAACTCCTTAGATAGCCTAAACATGTGGAAATGGCTTGGTGCGAGGTCAGGACTGTATGGGGGATGTGGCAATATTGTCCAACTCATTTCCTGTAATTTGCTGAAGAATGATTGTGTGTACAGTTCTCACAGACAGACACGTCTCTTCCACATATTGGTGACAATAGTCACCCAGATTATCATTTTGGGACGTTTGGGGTTCTGTAGGACATGTGCACCAGTCTTATCACCGCATTGTGCTTGAACTCTTTTGTAAATGTCAATCAATTTTACACCTTCATTCACAAGAAATTGTAAGTCCCGGTTTCAACCTCATATCTAAAAAATGTAGTCTCTAGTATTTCTTACAATATGTACCTGTACTGTATGTAATATTTCTGCCTCAGATGCAATCAGGGTTGTCATGGCTCAGTGTGAGTGTGAAATATTTGTAAAGTCAATCTTTTTCTCTCTCTTTGTCTCAGGCTTTCGAAGTCGAGTCCAGCACGAAAGCCAAAGACTTTTGTCTGAACATCTCGGGGAGGTTGTTGCTCAAGAGCCCAGAGGGCTTCAGTCTGTTCGTGAAGATCTCAGATAAGGTGATACAGTATAAGCATCTCTCCAAACAGAGCTCTGTTACAGATTCCAGCTGTCATGCTAAATTTTTTCGAGTTTCACTCAATATAGAAGAACAGTATGTCAGTATGTTTTTTTTATAATGTTATACAGGTGATAAGTGTTCCAGAAGGTGATTTCTTCTTTGACTTTGTCCGTCATCTTACTGACTGGATCAAGAAAGCCAGACCTGCAAAAGATAGTAACAGTTATAGCTCTCCTTAAATGTAATTTTGTGACTTCTTTAAATGTGTGGCTAAATAGATTAAAAAATCCTCTTCTTTTTAACAGGTATAGTTCCTTCACTGACCTACCAGGTGTTTTTCATGAAGAAGTTATGGACTAACACAGTCCCTGGAAAGGACTCTTTTGCAGACTCTATTTTTCATTATTATCAGGCAAGTTAAATGAATAACAACAACTATAAATAGATAAAATTTACTGTATGACATGCCATTCTTAATCATCTTTTTATTGTCACTGGTATTGCTGTGTTTTAAGAGGAATGAATCCCTATAAAAAAAAAGTATATTGTTTATTACATGACCTGTTTGTTGATTATTTTCCTTAAACAGCATGTCTCAAATGATGTTATTCCTCATACATACTGTAATGATCATACAGTATCACCATGTCTATACGACCATGAACACATCACAGGTGCAAACTTTCAGGATTGTAGGAAAGGAAACTCGCTTGTATATGTGAATCTGATCAGAGACAAAACATGCCCTAAAAAGTAAAACTTTGCAAAACTAATAGGTATTAATTCAAAGAGTGAACATATCTAGGAACTTTCCACAATATGCACTCTTTCGCTGTTATTGTTTAGCAACGTTAAGTCACACCTACTGTAGAGGGTATTTGAATCTTTCCGCTTGTTTGTGTGCATGGAGTTTACGAGCGAGTTCTCCCTGTTCTTGCTGGGTTTCCCCTGTGTACTGTTGTTTCCTCCGACAGTCTAAGGACATGCAATGTAAGGTAATTGGAACTTCATCCAAGATGCACCCAAGCCCTAAATTCCAACACTAAACAGGATAAGTGGTATAGATGATGGATGGAATGAAATTTCGTTTTCTATCCAGGAGCTTCCTAAATACCTTCGTGGTTACCACAAATGCTCCAGAGAGGAGGTCTTTCAGCTCGCAGCTCTAATCTACAGAGTCAAATTTGAGGACGACAAATCGCACTTTCCCAGCATCCCCAAAATGCTGAAAGAGATGATCCCACAGGACCTGATTCGGCAGCTCTCTCCTGATGACTGGAAAAGAGTGAGTTTGTAATACTTTTTGTGAAGTATGTTTCTAACTGATCAGTATATATTTATTCAACATGGAGTATTTTTGAATATTCTGTTCGTTGCAGTCGGTTGTGGCGTACTTCAACAAGCAAGCAGGCAGGTCGAGGGAAGAAGCCAAGCTGATGTTTCTAAAGATCATTTTCAAGTGGGCCACCTTTGGGTCCGCTTTCTTCGAAGTGAAGGTAATAATAAATGTAGATTCCTGGCAACTACAGTATATACAGTAAAAAATTGATGACTCTTACTCATAACACGTTGCGGTGTTTTCTCTCCACTGCAGCAAACTACTGAGCCAAATTTTCCTGAAATTCTGCTAATAGCCATCAACAAGCATGGAGTCAGTCTCATAGACTCCAAAACCAAGGTCTGGGAGAGAATTTGCATGAATTAAATTTTTCTCACATCAGTGTTTCAGTATACATGGGTTTAACAAGCTTAAACGATTGTTGATTCGCATATTTATTTCTCTCTTTCCTGTTTCAGGATATTTTAACCACTCACCCCTTTACAAAGATCTCCAACTGGAGCAGTGGGAACACCTACTTCCACATTACCATCGGCAACCTGGTGCGAGGCAGCAAGCTGCTCTGTGAAACCTCACTGGTCAGTTGATATTACATTCATGTCCCGAGTCTGCAGATAAAATGAGGCTGTTTAAAGTCTGCGCAATTTTAAACTTCATGTCGTTCGAATTCGCTTATTTATTCTCATACTTTCTGGTTACATGCATTCATATTACTTGATTTACATGCAAACTTGCATTATTAAATAATTGTATGGCATGTTAAAAAGTTATTTTACATTCAAATGTCATGAAATAAACAGAAATTATATAGTTTTATGATCTTTTGATAGAAAACTCAAATTTGAAATTGTGGGATTGTGTAAATACAGTATCTTCCCGTTGAGAAAGTATTTTCTCCACGCTGTTTTCAAACAGGGGTATAAAATGGACGACCTCCTGACCTCTTACATCAGCCAGATGCTGACCACAATGAGCAAGCAGCGGAGCTCACGTGGCCACAGCAGATGAACGTCTTACTGGCGGGAGGCGGCCGAGCTGGTGCGTGTGCTCCGGGGTGTGGGTCAGCCGTGCAGCTGGAGCCGGACCTTCGCCTGGCAGCTGTGGAGGATGAGCCGCAGTCCCTCTGTCAGCTCGCAGGGCTCCGTTTGCCTTGATGATACTGTATCATCCGTCTCCAGCGAGGACGACTACCTCTGACTCTGTGGGTCAAATCTGCTCTCCTCCCGCCTTTCAAATACTGAATCTGACCTCGAAAGAGAACTACAGTATGATACTCCTGAAGCATTGCAAGACTGATGTTCTTCTGTGCATGCATGAAGCATGAAGCAAGTGACTGCAGTGGATACCTGGCTATAGTATCTGTATATTGTTTTACTTATGATTCTTCTTATTATTATTAAGTGATAAATAGTAATTGTTTATGTATGTACATGCTGATCATAGTTAGTTGTAGTGATGCATTTATTTGTAAAAAATTGTCCAAGATGCTCATATTCATCTCATTCGAACAGTTTTTGCTATTTTAAGGATATGTTACAATAAGCTCCTCTGCAAAATAGTCATCAGGCATAATGAGCTGTTCAGTAAATATTACTTAACAACAAACAAATTTACACTCAGAAAAATAGCCACACAAGCTGTAATTGTGAGTTTTTATCGGTACTGTATGTAATTCCCTCCTGATTAGGCACGCTATGATTTGCTTCGAAGAAAAAAAATCTACAATGCACAAGGCAGTTTTTTATTTTATTATTATTACTGTTTTACATAGTATTTGTATAATATGTCTTGGTAAAGTCCACTAATTCATACGTATGACATACCTCATACATACATCACACTTCCATCAAAAAATTGAATGCAGAAGTTTGTACAGAAGTGTTTTTCGGAAAAATAAAGGAAGAGGATTTGATAGGATTTTAAAGCATCTCAGAGGATATACAGTAAAATAAGTTTGAGTTGAAAGAGTTGAACCCTGGACAGGGTGCCAATCCACCCTGATGACTGATGCTGCCAGTTGAGTAGAAACGTTAGAGACAGGTTTTTTTTTTTTTTTTAAATATCATCTAGACTATTGCCTTATAACACAAGCCTTTGCTCCTAAGCCTAAATATATTGCGGCAATACCACACCTTCAGGAAAATGTAGGGTGCAAAACAGCAGGTCTTATATAGTGTTTCTAGTAGGTAGTGGTTTGTACACAAGGTGGTCCAATGATGATAATGTACTATGGTAAGCAGTAATAAATCTACAATTCGGCAAATAAATATGTGAATTTTTTTAAAATATCTGCATTTCAGGGGTTTTCAGAGGTATAGTCAAGTGAACTTTTCTCTTGATTGGACAGTAGATGTATTTACATGGGCCCTAATATTCCACTAATAAGAGCCCAGTTAGAATAAAAATGCATCATTTAACAAAGTTGGAACAATTCAGCCAGATCGGAATCAAGTTTTAGTTGGAATAAAATGAGGGATGTAAAACTTTTAGAATACAATAAGTAAATTTTAGCCATGTAAATACTTGATCTGATTGTTTCTGTCTTGTCGGAATAAATCTGCTATGTAGGGTAACATGACAAGTTTCCAGGAAGGAAATTTTGCCTTTGTTCCTGACCAGTAAACTCTGCGAGAACAACTATTTCACACCAATCTTTGCTTCTGGCTTTCAACTGCTTGGTCATTGGCTGAGGCACAGATTGTGTCACTTCTTCAATTCAATTCAATTTTATTTATACAATGCTTTTAACAACGATTATTGTCACAAAGCAGCTCTAAAGAAACAACGTGTAGAAAAATACAAAAAGGTGTGAGAAATTATTTATGAATCAAGGTGATCAGATTGTCCCTGATGAGAAAACCTAGGGCGACGGTGGCAGGGAAAAAACTCCTAAGAATAGAAAGAAACCTTGAGAGGAACCAGACTGAAGAGGGAACCCATCCTCATTTGGGTGATAACGGATAGCAAGGATTAATCTGCAGGCATACTGTGTTAGGCGGCTGAAAGTTCAACAGGAGAGATGTTGAAGTTACTGTATATGGAATCCACTTTCAGTATTGGAGGCTCAGGTACAAAACTGTATGTAGGAATTTCAGTCCTGAACTTCCTGAACAGTACTTTTAACCAATCACATATGAGACTGAATTCTTCTAAGCATAATGTAAACAGTTACACTGCAATTTCTATTTGGAGAGATTTCAATCAGATTGAAAAAATATTGTCCATGTAAATATAGCTACTTTTCTTTATCCGGCTATTGTCATAGAGGGTTTTTTTTTCACCAGGGAAAGAAATTTTTGTAATCCGCCATTGTTGTTTTTACTGGTTTTCCTGAGACATACTGTATGGTGTTCCTGAGCTCACCAGTTCTTTTGATCTTAGTAGAAATGCACTGAATAAGTGATTTGGTCACACCTAATATTTTTTTAATATCTATCTGATGGGTTTGCTGTTACTTTTTCCAGCTTGTTTAGCAATTACAGTACATGGCTTTGAACAGTAACAAATTTCAAATGTTAACGCAACACTTTGTTATAGGGTTCAAAGCAACAAAACTGCCAAAAAAGGCCCATTTACCCTGCCAAGTTGAAGCAAGAAGATGGAATCTTGTGCAGGCTTTTGGAATCATGAGACTGTGTGTATATTACCATGAGAATAAATGCAGTGTCAACTCAATCAGGAATGACTTGTCCCTTGGCTAGAGAAGCTGTAGACAACAAAGCACAGTCTCCTTCTCTCTGTGATACAAAAGAACAAAAGATCTGAAGGATTACTGAAAGTGAAATAACACTAACCTAAGCTTTGTCTCAGTAAAGCTTTCCAAAACATAATCAGGAGGCTTGAGCAGCGTACAGCTTATTGGGCGAGTGGTACAGAAATGCTGTTTTCCCACTGAATAAAGCACACTGAGTGTTAATAAAGGTGAGCAGGTGTTGGACATTTTTCCTGATTACAGTACATGCCTGAGGGCAATGCCTGGTAAATTATGCTATAAAAGACAGTTTAGCTACCCTTGAGGCTGCTGGAGAAGGCATGCAGACATTTTATCTGATTATATTGTATGTAAGTAAAATCATGAAGGCCATTGACCAATTGTCTAATTACTTTTGTCTCACTCATAGTCTATACTGCTTTATTCTGTATACAGGGTCATGGGGGGCCTGGAGGCTATACATACGTACTGTACCAGGAGACAGAAGAAGGGGTACACCCTGTATGCTCATTCACAGACCATGGGCAATTTGGGAACGCCAATTCGCCTTATCTGCATGTCTTTGGACTATGGGAAGAAAACAAGCACGGGGAGAACATGTAAACTCCTGAGGTGGGACTCGAACCCAGACCCTGTAGATAGCAAGGCTGCTAACCTCTAAGTGCTAACCTCTGAGCCTCTACTTTTGGTGCTTTAAAAATCAGCTATTTACTTTATTTATTTATTTATTTATTTATTTATGTAATACCCTTAAAATTAAAGTAAACATAAAAATCAGTACTTCAAGCTCATATTCATTATTTAATTCCACTCATTTTAATATTCTGTGGTAGATAGTTAAAATAGTAATAACTTTGTCAATGTCCAAATATTTGTGAACCCAATGTATGCCTAATATTCATGGATCTGTTGTGTACTTAAAATAGTAATTATGGTATTTTCCTACTGTTTACTGTTAATTTAGTCATTTTCTACCACAATGTAATTCTCAGCTTGGCTGCTTTGAAAGACTACAGTATTTTGTCGTGTAATTCTTCCCTTCAACACTGTCGCAGCTCATTACCCAGCATGCATTACATTCAACTGAACTAAACTGCTGACTAATGTACAGGCAAACAAGTAAATCTGCTAGCTAGGTGTAATGTGTAGCGAGTTTGGTTCTTACTGTAATGAAGATATTATTTATTTGACGAATGGTTAGACAAAATATAAGAATGTTGTTTATTACTGTTTCACACACAGGAAAGCTGTCAGTAAAAAGATAGTAAAGTAAATTTTTTAAGGAAATGAAAAATTGCAGTAGCCAATTAGCTTATACTTACATTAGCCCAATAATATTAGCTTGTACAGCATCTTAGCTAGCCACAGTCAATCAGAAGTATTTACCAGGTACTTGACAAGAAAAATACAGTTTCAGTGATAACTTCAGTATTACATTGGGGTGTGTGTGTGTGTGTGTGTGTGTGTGTGTGTGTGGTGCTTGGGGTCTGTTCTGTGGGCTTGACTTAATAAACATCCATTTTACAGAGTTATGAGGCAACTGAAGGACAAGTTGAAGGCTACAAAAGCATGTTTGATTCTTGAAAGTATTAAACTAGTGAGAAAGTCTTCATAAAAAAGTAGCATTTCTCAAAATCATAACTTATTTGCAAATAATAAAAAGACAAGAGTATAATTTTTTTTCCAGTCAACAGGGAAATGAACTAAGATGATTGGGAACATTTACTTAGGTTTGATTTTACATTGTTCTTTACATACTACAGGCATCAATGAATTACTACAACGCTGAACGTGTTCATTAACACTATACTGTATGAGTTGCTTTAAAACTAGTAATCCTGACTATGTGAATGAGCTGAAGGCAGTGATGTGGACTCAGCTGAGTGCTTATTCATCAAATTCCATTCCAAAATTTATTTTCTCTTTATCCGCGTCAAGTCACTGAGGCTTTGTCGCCGTATTTTTTTTTTTTGCAAGGCGGTAGAGCTGTCAGAAATGAAAGAGCTGCTTATTATTCTATCATTAAGCATTAACTCCATTAAATCCACACACTAACTTATAGGAAAATATATTATTCACAGAAATTAAAACATGCAGTGTTTGTAGTGCTCCAGGTGGTATCAAAAAGTTTCAAGACTAGTTTTGTAACACACCAACAGATGGCAGCACAAGACTGCACACACAGTCACAGGAAGCACCAACCTTCATAAGTCAGTGTTCCAAAAGACATCGTCTTATGTACATCAGGAGCTGTGCATATTTTGCTATATTGACCATGTGCGGTACCATGTCTCCTATTTTATCACAGACAGCATGTTAGAACAAAAAGCCAACGTGAAATTCAGTGTGAAACTGGGCAAATCCGCCACAGAGAGGTTTGACATAATTCGGCAAGTTTACGGCAATGCTGCAACGAGAGGTTCAAGGTGTTTTGAGTGGCACATGCACTTTAAGAGTGGAAGAACATACTGTAACTGAAAGATGACAAGAGTTCAGGAAGATTTTCAACTAGCTCAAACCCCCAAAATGTCGAAACCATTCAGCTACTTGTGCATGATGATTGTCAGAAAGCATGATCTCACTTCTGCACCCACCCTCCTAGCCAGAATTCACTCCTGCGGACTTCGCCCTCTTTCCGAAGATAAAGTTCAGCTCAACAGTCACTGTTCGGACACCATTCCTGAGATTCAGCGATAATCGCAGACAACGCTTGACACGCTTCAAAAAGAAGACTCCCAGGACATATTCCAGAAGTATCATGAACACTGACAGTTATTTTGAAGGTGATAGTGTGTAAACATAGATAAATAAAGTGCTTTCTTTAAAACAGAGTTAATCTCGATACCTTTTGTGTAGATATTGTGATTAAAAGTGCTTTGCATATCTTTTCACTCCACAGCAACCCTACTGCAACTACTATTGTACATTTGTATACAGTGTTATTGTTTATTAAATAAATGATTCATAAACATTTATTACTGATTTGTAAGTATTATATTAGAGTCTCTGATATTCAATTATTATTATTATAATTATATTTTTGCCTAATGTTCCTCTCAGATTTAATCATTGGCAGATTTAACCACACAATTATTCAGGTCTCCCTGTGCGGCAGAAAGGTTAATTTGTCCTTTTTTTCTATTGGCGTTCTAATGTTAATCATGACTTTGCTTGTAATTAAGGTGTTTAAAGACACTCTAGTGGTCTAATAAACCAGACTAAAGACTAAACATCTCTATTTTTGTTGCTGGGTGTTGTCTAAACTGATTTGTGTACAGTTCCTCACTTCAGCCTCTATTCTGTTCTCTATACAGTAAATGTCTTCTTTGGACAGTAAGGAAACGTCCGACTTCCTCCTGTCTACTTTTTGTGAAGAATGATCCAGGTGATGTAAGAGGAAGTGTGAGAGATTTTTTTTTTTTTATCTCAGTGTTTTATTTCTGTTTATCTATTTAACTGTCAAATTACAGCGCTTACTAAGAAACAATGCCTTTTGACTTTGAGCCTGAAATGGCATTTGTATGTAGGACATAGCAGGAATAAGAGAGGACACACATAATCAGTAAGAATCCGGTTTATTTATTATGCACAATATGTTTGACAGTTAAAAGTGCAACTGATAAATACAGTGGTGTGAAAAACTATTTGCCCCCTTCCTGATTTCTTATTCTTTTGCATGTTTGTCACACTTAAATGTTTCTGCTCATCAAAAACCGTTAACTATTAGTCAAAGATAACATAATTGAACACAAAATGCAGTTTTTAAATGAAGGTTTACGTTATTAAGGGAGAAAAAAAAGGCCAAATCTACATGGCCCTGTGTGAAAAAGTGATTGCCCCCCTTGTTAAAAAATAACTTAACTGTGGTTTATCACACCTGAGTTCAATTTCTGTAGTCACCCCCAGGCCTGATTACTGCCACACCTGTTTCAATCAAGAAATCACTTAAATAGGAGCTACCTGACACAGAGAAGTAGACCAAAAGCACCTCAAAAGCTAGACATCATGCCAAGATCCAAAGAAATTCAGGAACAAATGAGAACAAAAGTAATTGAGATCTATCAGTCTGGTAAAGGTTATAAAGCCATTTCTAAAGCTTTGGGACTCCAGCGAACCACAGTGAGAGCCATTATCCACAAATGGCAAAAACATGGAACAGTGGTGAACCTTCCCAGGAGTGGCCGGCCGACCAAAATTACCCCAAGAGCGCAGAGACAACTCATCCGAGAGGCCACAAAAGACCCCAGGACAACATCTAAAGAACTGCAGGCCTCACTTGCCTCAATTAAGGTCAGCGTTCACGACTCCACCATAAGAAAGAGACTGGGCAAAAATGGCCTGCATGGCAGATTTCCAAAGCGCAAACCACTTTTAAGCTAAAAGAACATTAAGGCTCATCTCAATTTTGCTAAAAAACATCTCAATGATTGCCAAGACTTTTGGGAAAATACCTTGTGGACCGACGAGACAAAAGTTGAACTTTTTGGAAGGTGCGTGTCCCGTTACATCTGGCGTAAAAGTAACACAGCATTTCAGAAAAAGAACATCATACCAACAGTAAAATATGGTGATGGTAGTGTGATGGTCTGGGGTTGTTTTGCTGCTTCAGGACCTGGAAGGCTTGCTGTGATAGATGGAACCATGAATTCTACTGTCTACCAAAAAGTCCTGAAGGAGAATGTCCAGCCATCTGTTCGTCAACTCAAGCTGAAGCGATCTTGGGTGCTGCAGCAGGACAATGACCCAAAACACACCAGCAAATCCACCTCTGAATGGCTGAAGAAAAACAAACTAAAGACTTTGGAGTGGCCTAGTCAAAGTCCTGACCTGAATCCTATTGAGATGTTGTGGCATGACCTTAAAAAGGCAGTTCATGCTAGAAAACCCTCAAATAAAGCTGAATTACAACAATTCTGCAAAGATGAGTGGGCCAAAATTCCTCCAGAGCGCTGTAAAAGACTCACTGCAAGTTATCGCAACCGCTTGATTGCAGTTATTGCTGCTAAGGGTGGCCAAACCAGTTATTAGGTTCAGGGGGCAATTACTTTTTCACACAGGGCCATGTAGGTTTGGATTTTTTTTTCTCCCTAAATAATAAAACCCCTCATTTAAAAACTGCATTTTGTGTTTACTTGTGTTATCTTTGACTAATAGTTAAATGTGTTTGATGATCAGAAACATTTTGTGTGACAAACATGCAAAAGAATAAGAAACCAGGAGGGGGGCAAATAGTTTTTCACACCACTGTACATTTCTTATTTCAACTGCACTGTAAGTGATGCAGTGATTAAAAATGTACCATTTATTACAGCTGGAATAAAGCATTGATAGAACACATCACAAAGGTAATTATGTTATGGTTTTCATTTCCTTGTGTGCATACTGTACTGCATATTGTATTCTTATATTGTAATCTTGATTTAAAAACCTGATATAAAACTAAAATGGACAATTAACAGCCTTGCAGCATAAAGACAGTTTTCATTCTACGCACTGCTTCATCATCCTCATCAGCATGACCAAGTCTGTCCCAGGCACTCATTTCTCTTCATTCTCTTTAGGAAAAACCTTACATACCTGGTTCCTTCTACTGTATTTCCCTTTTCGATTGGATCAGAGCATTTACAAAACAGCGTGTCTTATGTGGTGCTCCTGGTAGGCAGTGATTTGTACCTATTAAAAGGTGGTCCAATAAAAGACCTAGTGAACTGGGTAAAGATGAGCCTGTTCGATCTGATCACACAAACAACCTACTATAACACAAATTCCTAAAAAAAACTAATTTGCCTATAACTGATAACAAAAGATGTCAGAACATCTTTTATTGGGCTGCATTGAATCCATTCAAAAATTCCCCATTCATTTGTCAGTTTCCAGGTTGACTGAGAAACAAAAGGTAAAATACGATAGTTGTATTAATATAAAATCAGATATTTAATCTGCAATCTTAGATACTTTGATTTATGGATTATGCTATTAAATGCGTATATATAAAAAATGACATCTAATGAAATAAAAGTTTAAATGACTAATGAAGACCATCATACAGTATGTTTTTCTCAGTATGTCTTTTTTTCTTTTGACGTGCCAAAAGTTTGCGTATCACTGCATACCGCAACCTCTAGTCTAATTCATTAGTTTCTATGCTACAGTATGTTGGGCCATGCTGTAAAGAGGGATAGTGTTAATTCACATATACTAATAACAATGAGCAGGTACAGTACAGTGCCAGTCCCCTGATTAGGACTTTCAAAGCTATTGTGGGATAATGCATGACAGGATGGCATCACCACTGGGAACATACCGGTGTGATGAGGGGTTGATCCCATAATGGGCACGTCTCCCAAGGCTAACCTAAGGCAGCACAGCTCTGCCTCTGGGCAATAGTGTGACAAGGTGTTGCTCTCATTTTGAGACTCCTGAGGCCAAAGTGAGGCAAACGTTTATGCTCATGTGTGCCAATGAAATATAAAACCTGTCACAGAATGTAACAAGCACTGCAGCCTGAAAGGTGCATGCTTTGGGGTTTTTTTCCCCATGAGGATCATGTAATAGAGACATGTAAATGGAATGGATAGATTTATTGCATTTATTGTTTATTCATTTATAGCCACATATAACCAAGCCAAAAACTCAACAAAAAAAGTTTTTAAAAAAATATATAAAAAAACAGGCCTCTGAGTGGCGTAGTGGTAAAGTGCTCACCCTATCACCTGGAGATCGCAAGTTCGATTCTCGGGTGATGCTATAACAAAAGTTTAGAGAGAGCTGACTGGCCGAGCTCTCTCGGAGGGGTGGGGTGAGAGGTGCTCAGTGCTCCCACATTAATCACGGCTCTACAGCCAATCCATGTCCTCCAAGTGTGTTACTCCGCCCCCAACGGTGCGTGAGTGAGCAGTTCGAAAAGATGCGGTGAAATACGGAGGAAACACATGTTTTAGGGTCGGGTGTTTTAGGATGGGATGATCTAAATATTGTATTCATAATTGTCCATAATGCATAATGTCGTTTCAGGGGGCGCCCAGTTGTGGTTCTGTGTGGCCAAAATTATTATTTCAATTTATTTAATGTATGATTTATATGAATTACTATTTCTCTTCAAAGGACTAGTACTTGCCTATTTTATTTCATAATTATAAAACATAACTACTCCAGCCACAGTGATACCTCTGTTAAACTGACTATAAATTTAATTTCCATTTAGACAAAGTAAATGATTAAAATGACTTGATTATAAAATTAATCACTTTCGGAAGCAGCAAATTAAATGAACAGGTTTGTTTAGGTGATGAGGTGATTCATGGGCTTTTATTAAGCCTGTGTGACAAATAAGTGTGTCAGTAAAAGTGTGTCCTACTAACTGATGATTACGACCTGAGGGAATGTTCTCCAGCACAAAAATATGCAGATATAAATACTTCCATAACCACATCTTATATTATTCATTATATCCACAGGGAGGATGACTTCAAATCCTTCTTGCTTCATTGAATCTATTAAAAAATTCCCCATTCATTTGTCAGTTTCCAGGTTGACTGGGAAACAAAAGGTAAAATACGATAGTTGTATTAATATAAAATCAGATATTTAATCTGCAATCTTAGATACTTTGATTTATGGATGATGCTATTACGTAAATGCGTATATTAAAAAAAATGACATCTAATGAAATAAGAGTTTAAATGACCATCATACAGTATGTTTTTTTCTTGTCTTTTTTTCTTTTGACATGCCAAAAGTTTACGACTGCTAACAGAAAGAAAAACTATTCTGTTTTACACTGTAGTTCAGTAGTGGCTCAGAGGGCTAAGGCACTGAGTTACTGATCGGAGGGCTGGCGGTTCGAGCTCCAGCTCCATCAGGTTGCCATTGCTGAGCCCTTGAGCAAGGCCCTTAAGTTTACGACCCTACTGTACCTGCTCCATGGGCGCTGTATCATGGGGAAATTTTTATGTTACAGCAGCAAAGAAAAATGTATAAATATAAAGTATGGATAGAACAGTGTATAAATACAAATCAAAAACAATACAATAGTTATACTTCCGAACGAATCACAATAGGTAATATTTCACACTTTAAAATGATGTTGTTGCACAGTTGCTATTGAACAAAAGGTATTGTAACTACTGTATATTGTAAGATATTGAAACTATAATATAAACTATATAGTAGCAACTATAAAGTAACAACAATACCCACACATTAATGTGATACTGTAAGTTGTTGAAAATAGCTATTACTACAAAATAACTAAATATTGCCTCACCGTTTATGGTAATGGTCTCCTAAGCCTCACAGATGGCCGGTTGTGGTTTTTTCTCCGCGAATGTATTCATCAGTTTCTAAGTGTGTGCATTATTCACTCTCAAATAACTCGCTTTAAATTGTGTAAAAAGTTACACAATGAGTTAATGCTGTTTTATATGTAATGAATAATACACTCCAGACTGCCCTGATAAAAATAAAAAAAAATCAATGCCCGCAATGCTAAGTGTTAAACATTTACCATTTTAAAGAACATGTTGCACATTTGAAAGTCTACAGTAATTGTTAGATTTAATGTTATGGAGTTGAGAGACCAATTAGGTCTTGTTCTTACTTTAGAACTTCAATAAACACTCATTCCGTCACCAGCCTCTTTCTGTGTCTCTGTCGCTTTCTCAAAAAAAAAACAAAAAAAAAAAACAGCCTGTACGCTTACTTAGAATTCAGAAAAACTTCCCTCACCTAAAAATATTTCTGAACTGGGAAACTTTATGACATTATGACTATTACTGGTATAATGATACTGGAAACTCCTTCCATAAATGGTAAATAATCTTTGGTTCTTATTAGGATTACATTACGTGGTGTGGTACTTCCCAGTAAATAAGCCATTGCTATATAAAAAGTAACTTTATATTATTCCCTGCTCCACAACACTAGCACAAAGCAATAGCTCTAACAGAAATGTCCCTTTTTAAGCTTTAAACTGGCTTTCTTTACTTTTGTAGACAGCTCTCTTGTCTTTGCAGGGTGCAAACCAAGAGGAGATATTTAGATCATTCATTTTTAAATAGTCGCATGACACTCCTTGCCTACAAGATCTTTTTTTCACTTGACAAATGTGGATGTGGAAGCAAACATAAATGTGAATCAGGAAATGAAAGCTGAAATTTTCATCCATTGTCTCATATTCATCTTTTTTTTTATCTTGACCTCTTGAGTCTCTGCATCCTCATATGGAGACATCACTTTTTGGGTTCACTGCACCTTGTACTTCATTCTGTCTAACTTACACATGGTAGCAAAAGAACAATATACTAATTAGTAGAAACACAAGAGGGTGTCAAACTCAATTTCCTGCTCAAAGAAAATGCTTAGATTTTATACTATTAATCCCAAATATCTTACAAATAAATTATTTATTTTTTTTATGTTTCATGTTCTTAACATTTAAGAGGTTAAATGTCTTAGAAATGTCTTTATTGTATAGCATATGGGTTTTATCAGCTGAACAGTATAACCTCATTCAACTTCATTCTTAATTGGTCAGACATTACAAAAAATTAGGAAATGCCAATCAGCCTACAGTATATATATTATATATGGACTGTAGGAGGAATAGCAAGAGAAAGTCCACCAAGCAAGGGGAGAACATGCAAACTCCACAACAGACCCAAGGCGAGATTAGCCCTGGACACGTGAAGTAACAGTGAATTCCACTAAATTCATCATCCCAACATCTCTTATTTTAAACAGAGGTGTTTGAAGTACACAAATCATGTACTTGAGTAAAAGCAAAGATTCATTAAGTACTTAAGTAAAAGAAGAATTCCTCCATTTAAATCTGTACTTGAGTAATAGTACAAAAATACAAGCCTTCAGATTTAACAATAGTTCATAAGGGTATAAAGGTTCTATTACATTTAGGCATTTGGCAGACGCTCTTATCCAGAGCGACTTACATTTTTATCTCATTATACATCTGAGCAGTTGAGGGTTAAGGGCCTTGCTCAAGGACCCAACAGTGGCAACTTGGTGGTTGTGGGGTTTGAACCTGGGATCTTCTGAACCGTAGTCCAACGCCTTAACCACTGAGCTCCCCCTGGCCCTATTAGCCCATAGTAGTGGGAAAAACTCATTCTCTCAAATACTTCACCCCACTGAGGTTTTGTATCCTACCACCAGTGTTACACAGTAACGTGTTAGAGTACTCGAATTACTTTTTTGATGTACCGAGTAATCTAACGTGTTGGATCCGCCATTTACTGTAAGTACTCAGTTACTTAGTTCTTTTTTCAAAAATGTAATCGGTTATTCAGCATCTTATGTAATCCGTGAGCCAGACAGCAGTCATTCTGAGTCGTCCTACAAGCCCCGCCCCTGATAACCGGCCCCCCTCTGTTATTCCTGCTATCATACCCCTATCTCACCTATGCGGTTTGACTATGCGAGGACCGACGCGTGGAAAGATGGAAACCGAATCACAGTATTTATGAACCGTACTTATGGCTACCTCATGAACACGCATAGGTGAGATAGGGGTATTAATAGTTAACAGATTATGGGGCAAACTTTGCTGAGTGATGATGGTAGAATAATTATGAAGGTCTTGACTAAAACAGCATGCATGAGGAATCACAAAGGAGTTTTCATTTTCTGCAATGGAAAAGTATTCGAACTAGTTACTTCTATCAGAAAGTAATGCTGTAAAGACAGTAATTTTGTAATGTGATTAGTTAATTTAAAAAGTAACGTCCTCCAACACTGCCTACCATCATGCATACAGTAACTGTAGTTAAGTAAAAGTACAAATATTTGTTGTAGAATGTATTGGAGTAAAAGTATCCTCCAATAAACTACTACCAAGTCATGTGAAATACTGTACTGTATGTACTTAAATACAGCAACAAAGTAAAAGTACTCACAAGTTATCTTATTAGTAAGTGTTTTTTATTAATATTCCATTAAATATAAAATATACTGTATGTTTCAACAAATTATGAGCAGATAAATATTTTTATTTACAGTTTATGTAATGAATACAAGCCCGAATAATTAAGAAACCAGCCTACTTTTTGGATGTGGACAGATACACATGGCTCAGAGCAGGAACATGGTCTCATGACCACTCATGACCTTATTCCATAATAAGCATTTTAGCAAGGGGGAAGTTTGGACTGTGGACACTTCCGACCTACTTCTTGAAGGGCAGATTTTTTTTTTAAATCTGGCTTAGCATACTTTCGAAGCTTGAGCTTTCTGTTTACATGGCGGATTCACACAGACAAATGTTTTCATCCTTCTTACTGTAGTTTTATAGTGCTGTACCTTTGTAATACTGTAAGCAGCTCTGGGTGTTTTCATACCAATTTATATTCCAGAACAGATGTGTCCTAAAATACCTGACTGTTGTTCTTGTTACTTTATTACCTAATGTCATGTGTGTCATTTTCATTAAAAAAAAAATGCAGTATTGTTCTAGAATGTGAAAAATAATTCCAAACTTGAAGATCAGTTGGTCTGCAATAGTTCTTGCAAGAACAGTATTGTCACATGCATCTGCAAGACCCATAAAGCACCAAGATGCACTGATGAGGCGCACTGATTTGATTTCATCAAACGTTAAGTGATCTCTGATCACAATCATTTAAGTTTTCTTCCGACCACATTTCTTAGTCCAAGACAGTGGGTCATCACTATCCTTCCAGGTTTTAATAATGCATTTTCTAGTTCTTAACCCAGTTTCAGCAATCTCCTAAGTTGTTTTCTTTGCTTAATGCAGGCTAATCATTTGACCTTTCTGAAAAAGAGTAACATCTTTGTCACGAACGCAGGATGTGTCTTCTGACATGGTTAAGACGTTGGGCTGCTTATCAGTTAGGGTTAAATGACTTGTTGCCAGCTGAACCATATTAATCTCTGCAGTAATTACCCAATGGAAGACGCTTTTGTTGTTTTTTGGCAGTGTACACTATATGGATGTCTAGTCTACTCTGACACTTCAAAGCAATGCTCTGTGTATTCTTGCCAGGTCCTTCTTAAGCCTTTGGTTTATCCTGAATAATAATTCCATTTTTGATCTTGTGCTGTGATTGTATTCTCAGAATTTAGTCTACTCTGTCTATGTGGTTTGATGTTCTTTTGACCCTGGCCGGTTTATCGTTTCTGAGTGTTTAGTTTGTTTATACTATATTGTTCATTAAAATTATTTTAAGCATTTTGCATCCTTCGCTGCAATCATTTATTACAGCATGTTTCTATGTCGGTTTATGACATTTCCCAATTTTGTATATTTTGTATATCAATATTAAAGAATAAAACATAACATTCATAATCTATACTATTTAAGCATATATCAAATCAAATACAGACAATTTGGAAATGCCAATAAGCATACACTGTGTGTCTTTGGACTGTGGGAGGAAATCAGAAGAAACACACCAAGCAAAGAACATGTACACAAATGATTCGTTCCCCCACCCCTGAAAATATGAGTCGATAGGGCGAATCACGAAAGCATCAGAGCTTTTTATTTCTCCCCATAACTTTCTATAACAGCATTTCCCGAACTGTTTTATTTATTAAAGAACAACACCACATCAGCGTTTTTAATCCATTTATAATTACATTTAATGTTGCGGAATGTCCATGAAATAAATTGGTTGAACTTGAACTGCTTTACTTTTGTTGAAAACAACAACAAAACAAACGTATCACATATGTACAACTATGAAAAAGCCTTTTTCAATTTCATTAGTCATTATTTACAAGAAAAGAAAAGGATTAGTAATAGATTTATTATAATTAAATCAACACAAGCAAAGTACAGGTGCAAAGGCTGCATTATTTCTTACAGTCTACTATAAATGTTTCGAATGTACTGTATGTCGTACACAGGAATGAACAGGATTCGTCCGTCACTATTGCCTAATTCGCGTAGCTGTTTATTACAGTATAACAGCGTACATACAGTACAGTACGTAGCAAAGTTCTTTAGTGTAAACTGTTTCATGTTTCCCTACAGCTACAATAATTCTACATCATGTCTACTTAATGTTTATTACACAATGATTTGCAGTTCTTGTATTTTGAATCGTCTCGTAATTGCAAATTTGGCAAGACAGTGTGTAGTCAGATTTCTGTAAATACAGATTGTCTTCTTCTTTTGTATTAGGCTGAATTCACAAGGACTTTTCGCAATCGATATGTTACACAACTTGTTGATCTTATTGAATTTTTTTCCACAGTGCATATATATTCTTTTTTTATACAAACAAATTTCGGTGTATTACCACGACGATCTCTTTATCTTTATCTCGTTATTTTCAAACACAGCAATCTCTAGTGTTTCTACCCAACAACAGAATCTCCAGTGGGCAGCAGTTCTACAGGCAGAAAAACTGGTCTACCAGGTAAACCGGACTTTAACCAGGTTCCGGTAGCACTTCTATCAGCCATGACCAGGACAAATGTCTGCTCATCAATTACATTTAGGCATTTATCAGATGCTCTTATTCAGAGCGACTTACAAAAGAGCTTTAAAGTTTGTGTTATTGGGTAGATCCTTACACTATCTATCTACACATTCTTTTCAATTTCTTCCCCCGGCGAGTTTCTGTAAATCTGAAATGGATGAATAAATGAAAATTCTTATATTTATACATGATACATCATTTCATACAGTATTGATCAAATATTTGCAGTACATGAGCCCTTGTGTAAATGTGGGAGGAGCCATCCTGGATGAAACCACACCCACTGTGATACAATATTCTGCTTCCTCATATGATAAAGTTGATCAATCAGGATGCGGTGTGTATTCCCTCTCTAAGCAGACACGTTTCGTCAGAAATACAGTAAATACCTCCATAACCACATCAAAAGCCTGACATTTGTCACACGCGTATATGTTAGTGTACACCTTAAAGTATTTCCTCTGTAACTGTTTTTAGTAATGTAGTACTTGAATTATGCATTCATACATTACAAAGAATGGTGTTTTAATATTGTTCTGATAAAATATTCCATGATGTTTCTATGCATGTTTTGTGTGCATTTCTTTGAAGTAAGTATAAAGGGCAATATGCTGAACATTTAACATGGAAACAATAACACGTTTACAACATATAAGCAGTACATATTTGCGCATCTTAAGTGTAATATCCTTGTGAAAACAGCCTCAGTCTGTAACTGTTAGTTCTGATTGTCTCTTAAGACTTATAAAGGGATAGTATGTCTAGCAAGTATGTCTTACGTCAAAATTGTGGTGCATACTGTATACTGTGGTTAGATATTTTCCTGCTCGGCACACAGTGAACTTTGGAAGCAATCAGGGAGAAATTCTACAACCCTTGTTATGGCCAAAAATGTATCCCAATGTTCAGCTGAGACTCATATGAAGCTTTCAACTGACTACAGTACATGCAAATACATGCTGTAGAGCAAGGATGTCTCCAAAAAAAAGGGGAACTTTAAAACCAGTAAACATTCATTCATTTTCTATACCGCTTAATCCTGTGTTCAGGGTCGCGGGGGACCTGGAGCCTATCCCAGGAGACTTCGGGCACTAGGCGGGGTACACCCTGGACTGGGTGCCAATCCATCGCAGGGCACACACACATACACACACTCACACACCCAATCACACACTACGGGCAATTTAGGAACGCCAATTAGCCTAATCTGCATATCTTTGGACTGTGGGAGGAAACCGGAGTACCCGGAGGAAACCCACCAAGCACGGGGAGAACATGCAAACTCCATGCACACAGAGACGGGAATCGAACCCAGACCCTGGAGGTGCAAGGCGACAGTGTTAACCACTACACCACCGCGCCGCCTACCAGTAAACAGTAATTAATAAAACTTAATTAAAAAAATTAAAATAATTAAAATAATTAAAGTAATTAAAAAAAAATTATTTCTTAGCATATACGGATAAATAATACTGGTGTTCGGATTTAGCTTAGGCAGACTGCAGAAGCTCCATATGAGTCTCAGTTGAACTTTGGAATGCATCATCGCACTGAATGAGGGTTGTGGAATTTGCCCCCGATTACTTACATTATACACACATTCTGGGTGACAAACTACACGGTCGGTGTGCAGAGCAGGAAAGCGTTTAACGACCAAGACCTAACATAATGTACTTTTAATCCGTCATTTTCGATACAAGGCGCTCTTGAAAAACATCTGAACTATCCCTTCAAGAAAAGTCTGAAAGGAGTATTCTGGCACTCTTTTGGCAAAATTTGATCTCTTGGACAGTGCTACAGATGGAGCAGAAGCTCAGGTGCTGTGTTTTTGCAGTCATGCTTATATTCAGCTTGTTGATAAGATACATTCACTGATAAGCTATAATACATTAGCATTACAATTCTAATATGGCAACACCTTTTATATTTATATATGCGTTTCTGCTTATCGACATACCACACAAAGTGCATGAGGTTTTCCTCTGAATGAGCACTGAGGTGCGTTTGTACATTTCCAGAGGAGTTCATAATGGCACATACTGAATACAACCTTAAAAAAAAGCCTATGATAAATATTTCATGAATCCTGGTTGGGTTTTATTGAGAAGATGCTGGTCGCTTCATATGCAGCTGGTTCTTTGTGAAGCAGTGGTTGAAGCAAATCTCAGTCTGAATCATAAAAGAAAAAGTTCTGGCGATATAGCTCACAGGATTCAGTGATGGCCAGAAGGAAAGGTAGATGGACAGATGGATGGTTTTGTGGAGTCGAAACAGAGATAGTCTTTTCTCTCGTCTCTCTCTCTCTCTCTCTGTCTCTCAGACCAGCGGCTCTTCCGTGATGGTGGGCAGGTTGGGTGTGGTGGGCCCGCTCCGTCCCTCCCCTCGGACACTGAGACTGGAGATGGACCAGACGTCGCTCAGTTCTGCCCAGGACAGGTCGATAAGAGGTGGAGAGAGAAATCAGAGTGGGGTTATTCAAAGGACAGGAGAGGTGAAAGGTCACACCATTTTACAAGGGTGCATGCAGGGGAGGGGCGAGTTCTTGAGGAGCCACTGAGAACACGCTCCATGGAGAATCTTCAGAGAAGAGAGGGTTCCAGCGAACACAGTGAACTTCAGGCGAATCTGCGACACAGAAAGTGATGCAGCTCATAGCAAAGCAAGCGTGTCCTTGCATGGTTTTTTTTGGTCTCTTGGTACAATTGGTACAAAATACAAGTTGGACGTCAAAAGAGTAAATAGAGGTACAAATGCCTACACGTTAGACCAAAAGTTTGTGGACACATCTATATGAAATGTAGATATAGTCTGTTTGTTTTAATAATCTCCACTCTTCTCAGAAGGCATTACACAAGATTTGGGAACATGGTTATGGGCAATTGTGCTTATTAAACCACAAGAGCAGTAATGATGTCAGAAACTGGAAATGATGTTTGTCCCAAAGGTATTAAGTTGGATTTGAGGTCAGGGCTCTGTACGGGGACAGAGTTCCAGTCTCTTAGTTCCAGTGAATGGTTTATGTGCTACAGCATACAAAGACATGCCACACACTTGGGTGATTCCATCTTCGTATACGCTGACATCCCAAATTTCTTGATCACAAAAATATATTACGTTATAATGCATGCATTAAACACCTCAGGCAAATTGCATTGTTTACAGATGTGTGTAGCACATGCTAGTAGGACGTGAGTAAGTCATGCATACAGTGCCACTTACCAGTCCTAAATTTGCTGTACATTCCATTCTCGTGCACTTGCTTGCTGTCTGACCAGAATGGCAAACCTCGTTCTCGCCACCTTTTAGATAAAAAAAGGAAAGATCTTCATCATTCTCTACAACGTTTAGCGTTAATGATGTATGGAGAAAAGAGCAATGAAACAGATATTCACTGGCTTACTGTACATGTACGGGACAAACTCACCAGTGGAATATGAAAACAGCTGTGATGATGATGGCAGACACAATGTCGGTTATAATCCACATCAGACTGTACTGGTGTGGCGTCTGTGTTGGTTAGAGATTGTGAAAGTTAAAACTCTGAGAGAGAACCATAAACGTAGTCATGTTGGGTGTGAGAAGATTTCTACTTTAGTTTTAAGCTAATATACAGGTTTAAATTAACTGTGTATTAAATATTTTATTAGATGCAAATTTTATCATTATAAACTCTCAGTCAAAAGTTTGGACACACCTTCTAATTCCATGGTCTTACAACTAGGGTTGTTCCGATTCCGATACTGGTATCGGAAAAGCTGCCGATACCACAAACAAATCTGGCATCGGAATCGGCGAGTATTTGAGTCCACGTACCGATCCGATACCATTTTCCTAAACATAACCTATTTATGCCCGCTAGCTTACTTACAGAGTGTCACGGCGTGCGCCTGTGATGGGCGTGCGTCCAAATTGATATCGTTCCTCGCTCACTTGTTAGGCGGCCTCCCCCCCCTTTAGGTATGTGAAGAAGCAGGGCCGCAGAATCAGGCAACGGCCCATGAGCTATCACCGCTAATGATCCCGGCGCTATAAAACACAGCGGGGAGTGTAGCTCGGGGTCTGACTGTTGGGAAGCTGGACTTTGCGACGCGGTGGATTTTATGAGAGACAGTGGCACAAGAGCGGGGCGATGTGATGCGCCCCAGAGACTTAAAAAAGGGGGGCGCCTTTGATCTCCGCGAGAGGAGTGTGTGAACGAGCTGCGCGAGCTCCCGCGGCACCTTCACTTCCGCGTAGAGCCCGCCTTCGCATCCCTGCCACCAAAGAGGAAAAGACCGCAGAGAGCCTTTAACCCTTTCCTTACCCGTTTTTCTAAATAAATGACCTTTTTTCCTGTAAGACCTCGCATCGTGTCCGTGTTTCATGGTGTCGCCCGTGCACTTAGGGTCGAACCCGTTACACAGGGCCAGTAGTATTTTACTTAAAAAAAGAAATTATATCTACATATATATATATATATATATATATATATATATATATATAGAAAATAAAATATATAAGAAAGAAATATATATATATATATATATATATATATATATATATATATATACACACACACACACACACACACACACACACACACACACACACACTGTACAGATACACACCCAGGTATCGGATCGGTACTCGGTATCGGCCGATACCCTGAGCCCAAGTATCGGAATCGGTATCGGGAGGGTAAAAATGGTATCGGAACATCTCTACTTACAACATTGTAAAACAATGCTAAAGGCATCCAAAATACAGTACATACAGTAAGGAGTCTGGTAACTCTAAATGAACTTCTCATCACTTCATCATGGTTATTGATACAAATGCAATTGATAAAACTGTTCTTGCACATTGCAGGATAGCTGACCTTTGTGTTTTAAATAAGTTGCTGTAGTTTCTTAATTACGTAATGTGTTATTTCATATAAAAGACCAGTAACACCAGAAGAAATCTCCAGTATTGCTCTAGAATTGTAGAGTGTAGAAAATATATCACTAAACAAAAAACACTGAAATAGAAGGTGTGTCCAAACCTTTGACTGGTGCTGTATGTACAGTAGATGTCGATCACTTTCAGGACAATTTTGCCTACAAACCTTGGGCTGTACCTCTAAAGACATTTGAATTGATAGACAACATATGAGGTAACAGGAAATGTGTGTGTAATTGTCCAAAGTATGCTTTAAACCACTTTTGGCGGTGGCCAAAAATATTAAGAGAATGAGCTGGTTTAGTTAACGGATGGAACGAACATGTGGCAGAACTTTCCTACTTTCTCATTAAAATGAATAAAACTAAGGAATTTTCAAGTGACCTGGGAACATCTGTGGAACATCTGTGGCAATTCTCTATACAAGGAGACATGGACTGAGCAAGTGACACCGAAGTACTGCAGACGTCACTGCAGACTGACTCCGTACTAGATATTTATTGTTGTACAGCAATTTCATTGCAGGAAATAAAGTATTCTTCTCATCCTCAGTGTTACAATTTAAGAAAGTCATTAAAACCTTGAATTACGTTTGATTTTGGTCGCACAGTGCAGTGTCTCTCACCATGAGGAAGATGGGCTTGTGCAGGATCTTGAGGAGGTGCGGTGCGTTGGTGGTGACTGAATGAGCTCCGGCGCACCAGGCCAGAGAGAAGAGCCACGGCTGACTGATCACATACAGGTTAGTGCTGATGTTCACGGAGGCGTATTTACTGAGAAGAGATGGAAAGAGCGATGGAGTTATAATAATTGTGATTGTAAGCCTCAAAAATAGTGGTGTTTCTGTTGCATACTACAGTATAAGCCACATGGGATTTGATGCGATGATTTATCTGTTTATGGGGGAACAAAACATATGCATTACTGTGTTGTCAAGATCCGATAAAGAGCACTGGCAGATTTGAATTTGACTTAAATTGAAAGATCTCTAATGCTAGCACGACAGCATCGTTGTTTAAAAACATGGTAATTATTAAAGATTATTATTTAACCCAACTTCCAAGCGCCATTGGAACTATTGTGATGGCGTCAAACTGTAGTGTCTAGACAACTGCACCAGAAAATGCAGCACTTGTGGGATGTTCTCGGTGTGTGGTCGTCATGAAGTAACTAAAGTGGGTCAAGGAAAGAAAACTGGGGAACCGGCAACATTGTCATGGGTGGCCAAGTCTCACAGATGCGCGTGAGGAGCAAAGGGTGGCCAAAGTAGTCTGATGCAATATACAGTAAGAGCTACAAGAGCTCAAATTGGCCAAAAGATTAATGCTGGTTCCCACAGAAACGCATCACTGTTTGGGTGCTTAAATGGGTGGGGACCTACTCATGTTGTACTGATGTCTTATCCACAGTGCTACTGAATGCTAAATGATCTTTACTGGTCAGAAGATGTCATTAATAACTCTAAAACCAACTCTGATTGAGGTGAAAGCTGTAGTTCAATTCACGTTTAATTTCATTATTATTTCCTATATGGTATGGTTTCTATGGTAACAACCTCAAAAAAAAAAAAATGTGAACAGATGGACAAAGAACAAGAAACTGTGGTTCAATGCAAATGCTGTTTGTGTTTGATAATATTCTCAGAGACAGACACAGCAAAATGAACATCCATGCCAAAACATTACTCACGGCCTTCAGGAGGCGCATTAACGAGGAAGACTGATAGAGCTTGAATTTCTGTAAAGCCCTTTCCGACATAAAAATCCATCCAAATAGGAACAGTCTGTAACACCAATATAGTTTCTACACCGTGTGAACAGCAATACAGCATCCAATTTCCATGAACAAGTGCTCTCGACTGTCACAGACGGATTCGTGTATTACACGAAAAGCCACAATCACGCCATTCTCTCAGGTTCCTGATTTCGCTCCTGAAGTCTCTCTACTGCATATCAATTACTGCCTTATTATTTCCTCTGTCACATTTTCAACTCCAGTTCAAACCAATTTACATGGAGCTCCATCTTTATTCTGTTGCATGTTCATCAGCATCTGTATTTAATTCGCTTTAAATAAAACACTGTTTTATAATAACAGATGTGCCTACGTAGTTATGACTAGAAATGCAGCATTAGGGATGCTGAGCTCAGTTACTCATACTCATAAAAATGTTCTGACACTAACTTTTGATACCATGGGATACCATAAGCCCTGTGCCTTAGCCACAGACTTAGCCATAATTACAGTGACCTGGATGTGTTTCGTCATTAAAGAGGCCAATCAAAGTAGACTGGGTACTCACTCACTCGTCATCTATAGTATACAGTATACCTCTTAATCCTGTATTCAGGGTCGCGGGGGACTTGGAGCCTATCCCAGGAGACTTAGGGCACGAGGCGGGGTACACCCTGGACAGGGTGCCAATCCATCGCAGGGCACACACACACACATAACCACTATAGGCAATTTGGGAACGCCAATTAACCTAACCTACAGTACAGGTCTTTGGACTGTGGGAGAAAACCGGAGTACTCAGATGAAAACCCACCAAGCATTAGATTAGATTAGATTAGATTCAACTTTATTGGCATTAAACCCATGTTAGATGTTTTGGAGATAAAGTCAGAGAGGCCAGATTGAGGTGGTTTGGACATGTTCAGAGGAGAGAGTGTGAATATATCGGTAGAAGGATGCTGAGGTTGGAACTGCCAGGCAGGAGGTCTAGAGGAAGACCAAAGAGGAGATTTATGGATGCAGTGAGAGAGGACATGAAGTTAGTTGGTGTGAGAGAAGAAGATGCAGAGGATAGGGTTAGATGGAGGCAGATGATTCGCTGTGGCGACCCCTGAAAGGGAACAGCCGAAAGACAAAGAAGAAGATTCAACTCTATTGGCATTACACATGTACAAGCACAAGGCAACGAAATGCATGGGGGGAAACATGCAAACTCCATGCACATAGAGATTAGAGATGGGAATAGAACCCAGGAGGTGCAAGGCGACCGAGTACCTAGGTACATAATGTAGTTCAAATTTTTTAATCATCTAGCTAACACTATACACACAGCCTAGAAGTCTATTGTGCAAACACATCCGTACCTGTGGTTGTTCATACCTGATCTGCTCCTGCGACATTGAGCTGTAGTGCAGGTTGAGCCTCACAATGTTGTTCTCCTGAAGCTCTTCGATGGACGCTCGGCTCCCGGATGTCTGCTGTAGATCCGGGTCCAGCTCCTGTACCAGGTCCCTCTGATCTGCTGGAAGCCACAGCACCTACAGTACACACACACAATGATGAAGGAGAGATCAATAAATACAATTCGATATAAACCAGGGGGCCAAATAACATACAAATGTCAAGTGTCAAAAAAAAAAAAAAAAAAAAAAAAAAGAGTCATCTCTGCTCTGGGAAGATCTAACAAATCACAAATACGTCTATATCATTTATTTTTATTTTTATTCATTCATGTGACTTTGAAGTGGATTGCCTAGAGGAATTACGTGGTCAGGTTTCTCTCTATACTGTACATTGCATACATTCCTAGTGCATCATCTTCATTTTGGGATTACATTAAATGCGCACTTCAAGCCGTATAGAACAGAAAGCTTTCATTACCTGGCTGGAGTTGATGAAGGATTCGTTATGGATGACCTCCAGGGTTCGGGTGATCCACGTATTTCGGTATGGGTGACTCATAGGTGGCCGACGGAGATCAAAGATCACTAAACTCCTGTGCTGTGCAGCTAAGTCCAAAAACTCTTTCAGTGTGGGCACCGTCTGGTTCTCTACCTGGGCTCGATCGTCCGGGTCTAAAGACGATGCTGTACCAAACGGATCCCTCTGGATTAACAGAAAAAATAAAAGTGATTACGGACGTTGTTTGCTACGTTAAATTACATTCCAAGATTTATTCTATGTAAAATTGTACTGCAATTAATATACTGTCTGTTATCGCGTCTTGTTCTGTATTTCCTACAATACTGCAAAGTCAAGAAACCCTCTGATACCACCAGCATAATTCTTGTAATCAGTATTGGCTTCCCTTGATGGGTTTAAAGCCCCGAAGCACATCTAATACAGGATGCAATAAGCATGAGAGGCTTACTGTATGTGCAAATATATTGGAGCTATACATCCCAGCTAAAGAACCTCAATTTGTATTTCTCAGAATTCATTTTGTTATCATACACTCAGTTTTGAATCAACTAGGGGAGTGGTCTCCAGCCTTTTTTGCACCACAGGCCAGTTTTACTGTATATAAGACAGTTTTCCATGAATGCACGCTTGTGCCAAAGCATAATACAGTGCACAATATACAGCATACGGCATACCATAATGCAGAACCAGTGGGAGCCCTGAGCTTGCGACCAGATGGTCCCATCTAGGATGGATGAGAGACAATCACACCGAAGTGTCCAGTCTGTTTTGTAGTTGAGTTTTTTAAGAGGTACAGACGGAAGTGAATGGGAGATGATTTGGTCATTTTCCAAAATAAAACACTATCCAAACTCCGGTAGTCAATAAAATGGAAACTAAATAAAAAATTAATATTTTTGAGTTCTTCATGAGCGACCAAATCATTTACTGCCGGATACTAGTACTGTACTTGGCCTGGGGTTTTGGGGACCACTGAACTAGGGTATCTACGTTATTTTCTTGAGAGGTTCTTTCAAAGTCATAGCTACAGTAAGTAGATAAGTTTTTCACATTTTATTTACTATACCATATGTTTAATATGTTTAATGCAGTATTATATATTATGTGTCAGGATTCAGTACAGGCCTTTTAGTTCTATGGCACCTACTGTACCATGTTAATGTCTGAAGGACAACATACAGTACAGTAATACACATAATTCTGATGCAACACTGGAGGCGTCCCATATGAAATTTGACTATAGTGTGTACCATAGTGTAATGTACACTAATATACAATAGTGTTACGATTGTATATTAGTATTATTAATATACAATAGTAATATGTAGTAGTACAGTGAAATGTACACTACAGTACACACCATAGTGAAATTTCTTATGGGACGCCTCCAGTGTTGCATCAGAATTATGTGTATTACTGTACAGTATGTTGTCCTTCAGACATTAACATGGTAGGTGCAATAGGACTTTAGAGTAAATACTATGGCACTTTAGTGGGCATCGCAACCCAACTATGACGTTTAATTAATGTTACATACAGTACATATAATGGTATAATGCTGCACCATATATTCAATGCCTTTTTTTTTTCTTTTTCATTTTCCAAAAGATCAAAAATATTGGAACATCTGACCTACCCTTTTCTTCTTCTTCTTTTTGCCCTGGCATGTGAAGTTAACTTGATTATTTAAACAATTAATAGCTCTGAATGTCCCTTCTTGGGTTACTCCTTTAATCTCCACCTGTGAACTCTATACTGTATGTGTTGATAAAAAAGATAAACCAGCAGAAGACCTATCTACAGTATGCGAGAAAAGCAGGACATTTTGAAGCCGAGAAAAGAGGGTAAATTGGACATGGACATCAATTTATATGTATTATTGTAGCATATGCTAGAAGGCAAAAAAGATTACAGTATAAGAGTATTTGTGCATAAATATATCTAATGGCTTCTTACCTGCAGCAGTAACAACATTATTACGGCTTTACATTAAAACTAGAGTACTACATTGGGCTTGAAAGCATTTCTATATTAACAATGTTATCATGATTGTCTGAGGAACATACAGTATACTTACATTTACATTTAGGCATTTGGCAGACACTCTTATCCAGAGCGACTTACATTTTTATCTCATTACACATCTGAGCAGTTGAGGGTTAAGGGCCTTGCTCAAGGGCCCAACAGTGGTAACTTGGTGGTTGTGGGATTTGAACCTGGGACCTTCCGAACCGTAGTCCAATGCCTTAACCACTGAGCTACCCCTGGCCATACTGTATATACAAGAGTTGTCACAATCTCACCTGCAGGAACCAGGTTCCAGCATTGAGCATCTCTAGCTCGGCCCAGGTGAACATGGCTGCTGGAGTCTTTGTTCGGTTGGGAAACACTTTGCGTACATCGGTTGTTCTTCTCAGCGTGCTGTCGTGCATGAGAAAGGGGACACCGTCATAGCTGCCAGGAGAAAACACATGGATGAATGGCGATTCTGTTTGAACTGCACAGTGTTGACATACCAAATACTGTAGGCTTGTTAATGATGTTCACTGTTATGTTTATTTGTGAATCAATAATCCAATTGATTAGTACTTTTTCTGAAAATGCAACACAGGAACCCTTGACTTTGCTAAGTAACAACACCTCCACCTACTTCCTACTTCCTAAGCACCTCAGGGGGCTCCTTCAGGCACCGTGGGATTGGCAACAGGATTAGCTGGCAGATAATAAGCTTGTTCGCTCTTCATGGAAGGACTAAGAGGGCACCAGAAATCTAGCTGTGTCTGATCTCTATTTATAGAGGCCACCTAGTTGGTATGACTCTGTGTCCTGGAGAAAGATCTGATGAATGGGCGGCTCATTCGAGGCTGTGACTGGTGGCTTTGACGTGTCAGGGATCAGAGAACGGATCGCATGGATGGACATGGATGTGTTCTAATGGGATGGGAGATGTAATGAGGTGTTGAAAACAGTAGGTCGGGTTGTTTAGTTATAGATTGAAATATTGACAGTGATGAATAATGGAGTGAGTGGCAGGAGTGGGAGGGACAGAGTGAAATAAAAAGACAGATATCAGCTAAAAAGACAGATATCAGCTATGTTTCATTATTCTGATCAGAGATTCCAACTTGGGTGTTTGCATGGAGGCTGATCTGAGGTGTGCACCATTTAATCAGAATATATCATTTTTGAGTGGTTCTGCCCACAGTGAAGTGTTTAATCTGCAAGAAATATAACAAAAGAAGTATCTTCTCCAATGAAGTATTTGCCCCTTACTGGTTTTAATTTTGTATTACACATTTATATTATATTATATTATATTACAAATTTATATTACACAAAGATAACCTGAGTAAATACAAAATGCAGCATTTAAATCATGATTTCATTTATTAAGAGAAAAAGCCGTCTAAACCTACCTGACCCTATGTGAAAAAGTTACTGCCAGAGCTGATGAATCAAGAAATCATTTAACTAGTACCTGTCTGACAAGCACAATAAAAAAAGCAAAAAAGCAACACATCGTGCGGTGATCTAAAGGAATTCAACCACAGATGAGAAGCTAATTCATTTGAACAAGTATTCATGCTCGAAAACCCTCTAATGTGGCTGAATTACAACTGTTCTGCAAAGAAGAGTGGTCCAAAATATCTCCACAGTGATGTGAAACACTCAGTTCCAGTCATCACAAATGCTTGCCTGTAGATGTTACCACCAAGAGTGGCAAAACCGGTTATTAGCTTTAGGAGGCAATCACTTTTTCACCTAGAGCAGAGCAGATTAGGACAACTTTTTTCCCTTGAAATCATCATTTAAAACTGCATTTTATATTTACTCTTGTTATCTTTGTATAATATGAAAATCATTTTGATGATCTGAATCATTTAAGAGTGACAAAGATTTGAATAATCCCCCTTTTTTTTCTTTTGGACTATTTGGACTTTTACCCCTCCCTCACCACAATTAATAATTCATAATGATCGGGCCGGATAAAGCCAGACTGTTCAGACTAAGGTGTTTACATGATAGAAGAAAAAGGAGAGTAAAACCAGAAAGAAAGAACAGAATCCGTATTTAAGTGTGACCCGACCGGGGAATTGTGTTCATGTAATTACCAGTGACATCAGATAAAGAGAAATTGTGTAAAGGGAATACATTAATACTGTGTCAGCTTAGTAGTTTCCCTGGGGTGAGAGAAAGATAAACGGAAAGAACGACATACAAACAGACATGAAAGGAAACAGGAATTGGTGGGGGACAGAGGATTAAAAAAACAGTCGCAAGGAACTGAGCCTTCTTACAGTATTAGTGACAGCAGCTGAAATCCTGTTCGCGCCATAACAGTGATAAAGTAAAAAAGAGAGAGATGGAGAAAGTACAGCAGGAGAGACACCCAGCTCACCTAATAGTGACATCAGTCTCTAGTCCCATTCCTCCAGCCTCCACAGCTTTCCGGAAGGACATCTGTGTGTTCTCTGGTGCGAGCTGAATGAAAACGGTAAGACGTTCATGATCAGTGGGAGGAAAAAATAAATAAATCAGAGGATCTGAGACGTGTCTTAGCAAAATCTGTGGACGGTGTATTGGTGGCCTTTACCATGGGAGCTCCTCTGTGCCCAATAAGGATGGGTGCTGGGCCCAGTGTGCCCTCTTCTTTAATGCAAGGAGAATACATGCCCAGAGGAACCAGGTACAAGGCGAACAGGACAGCCAGGTATGAACCGAGGATGGCCACCTGCCTCACTGCAACACAAATGTTTGACTTTTGAATCATTTCGAAAAACAAAAAACCAAGAAAAGTCCATGCCTGTGCATGCTTAAATGAGCAGAATTCTCATAATGCTGTCTTTAGACTGGGTTTTTTTTGAAGCCACTGTCTAGTGCAGGTATTGGACTACGGTTCGGAAGGTCCCATGTTCAAACCCCATGACCACTACGTTGCCACAGTTGGGCCCTTCAGCAAGACCCATCAACCCTCAACTGCTCAGATGTGTAATGAGATAAAAATGTAAGTCGCTCTGGATAAGGGCGTCTGCCAAATGCCTAAATGTAAATGTATTTCAGAAAGGGACCTGATGTCTTGCTTATAATTTTTCCATCTTAGTCTCTATCGAGCGTGCTTAGCTTTGGGTATAGCGGAAACCATGCAACCACACCAAGTAAGACTGAAGCCCCCTGGGCTGGTATTTTCATGGCCAAGGGATATCTTCTGTTATTAGACTATGAAGACATCCAGGGGACATCTGTTCCCCAACCACAGCGTCAGAACAACGAAGAGCTTCGGTGCATGTCCTTCCTTAAGCAGTGCTAGAGGTTTATTGGGAATAGCATGCAATGAAGGCTGTGATAATGTAACATTGGTTTGCTTCCTTCTGTAGACTGTTTTAGTTAGCCAGCTAACATTGAATTTCAGTTCTAATGTGTACCAGTAAAGTATCCCATCAAGAAAAAAGCATTTGGATCTGAAAATATCCTATAGTAGTTCTGATCATTGTTCTAAAAAAATAATATTAGCTCACCTTCTGTAGCAGATCCTCAGATTCAGTTTGTCCAATCATCTGCTTTTATGTCAGTTATCTTTAATAAGCCCAAGGCAGCTCATCAAACAGGAGCCTACTGTAGCTACAGATGAGTGCGTTCGCAAACACTATACTCCTATTCTTGTTAATTTACCCCCTCTGGTCTAAATAGAACAGTCCCCAGGAGGGGTCACAGAGAAAATATATAATTCCACTGTGTGTGCCGGAGATACAACTTGCTCTCATGTTTTGGTTCAACTGTGCTCATAAGATTAATTAGTTAATTACATAGAGATCTACGACTAATTAAACGTTCATTCATTTTCTATACCGCTTAATCCTGTGTTCAGGGTCGCGGGGAGACTTCGGGCACTAGGCGGGGTACACCCTGGACAGGGTGCCAATCCATCGCAGGGCACACACACATACACACACTCACACACCCAATTTAGGAACGCCAATTAGTCTAACCTGCATATCTTTGGACTGTGGGAGGAAACCGGAGTACCCGGAGGAAACCCACCAAGCACGGGGAGAACATGCAAACTCCATGCACACAGAGACGGGAATCGAGCCTGGCCGGGGAATCGAACCCAGACCCTGGAGGTGCAAGGCGACAGTGCTAACCACTACACCACCGCGCCACTAATTAAACATACTGGAACATTTATTTATTGTTTTATTATCCTTTTCATGTTTTAAAAAAAACCCTTTAATCTAAGTAATAGGTACGGGAATAACCATTCACCACCCGATATGACATTATCCCAACACCCAGGTGCTGATTCGTTTAATATTGCGACTTTTGTAAGTATCACGATTTTATAAATATCCCAATTCAATATCACATCTTTTCCAATTTTAAGACCAGTTGTCATAACCCGAAGGTGTATAACTTAGCTTTATTCAACAGCTTCACAACTGAACTGAACATGAGTAATTAACACTAGTTTTCAGTTAACACAGTTTCAAGTTTCTAGAATAATTCCATCGCAGATTCAGAATAAAAATGCGTTTCTGTTCCTGAATCCGGAACTTCTGCACTCGGCCCAGAGAATATGTCCGAGGCTGATCGGTCACGGCTGATCTAGCTGAAAACCAGTTAATTCAAGTAACTGGTCGATTAACCGGTGCATCTCTATTATAAATGTAATAAATCATTTAAAAATCGATTTTGGAGTCAATGCGGCGACACATTTACTGGTGCACTCCCAGATTTTATCACCTTTTCAGGACAGGGAGCAACTCATGTGGACATGTTTCATATCAATTGAGACTCTTGGCCGCAGTAAAACATCTGAACGGTTCAAACATATTAAAGAAGGCTGTACATCTCTAAATGATGATTCTGGCTGAGCCCAGTGAAGTGGAACGCCTCCCAGGGAAAAACAAACGGGCTGATCGATCACCAAAGGCGTTGTGTTTTCGCAGGAAACCCATGACCTCATGCTGCCCACTGCACCAGCTGCACATTCCAGGAACTCAGCTGCGAGTTATTGCCACATCCGCCATATAATCCTGACCTCGCTACGAGCCATTTCCACATGTCCTGGCCATTAAAGGAGCCCTTGGGAGACCAGTATTTCAGAAGTGAAGCATGCCGTCTGATCATGACTCCAGAGGAAGAATAAAACTTTCTATTTTTATGGTAATCAAGCACTAGTTGAACATAAATGCATTAGAGTAGCAGGGGATTATTTAGAGAAATAGAGAGTACTCTCTTAACAGCGTTATTTTTTAGCAATCAAAAGTCCTGGTTTGACTTGAGCGGCCCTCATATTTTGTGCGGAGTAAAAGAAATGAACGCACTAGGAAAACAAAGATGACGTCACCACTCCGGTGCGCTGTAGATTAGACAGTGGAACACATGGTTTGAGTATGAATTTATTTCTAATTCAATACAAATTCAATGAGTCATTTGTTCAAGAATTAGTGGAGCTTAGTTACTTTGGCCAACAAAAAAAAACAGTCTAATTTATCCCTAAATTAATTGCTAATGCTTACACAATAAAAATCTAAACGTCGTCATCATTCAGTCAGGGTAATTACTTTATCTGGATCCTTGTTGATAAGGAATTTTCATTATAAAAGCTTTTCTTAAGTGAGAGGAGAAGCATTATACTGTATGGTGTGCTGTTAGATGAAAATAATCCATGTTGAGCTGCTATAATGTGGTGCTGTCTCTTAAGATTAATAAGACAAAAAGCAGAGCTTGTCGTGTTACAGAGAACCCACAGAGCCCGCAGAAACACCCATGGTGCGAGGCTTACTGCCAAACTCTTACAAAGTCACCCGAGACTCCTTTCATAGTTGTTAAAGAATGCTTCACTATGTTACTGTTTTTTATCATTATTATTAGGTTAGTTTTAGGTGATGTAAACGATTAGCTGTGTGAATAAGCTGTAAATGCATTATAATGGACCAGAACAGTATAACAGTACATACAATTTAAAACGCATCAGCTTTGTAAATTACATCCTGATCGACTGTCATGGCAGCTGTTCAACAAAAATCTGCATTTTTAAAGCACTGTTGAAGAAGTGCTTTTAATAAACGCACATTAACCTCGTGAGACGTGTAAGGATGTGGCATTTTCCCCAAACTATATTGTCTTCATATCCTTGCGTCAATCCTCACCTGAGAATAGTTTGCCAAACTACAGTACTTCTGGTTCAAAGATATTCAATCAGGTGCTAATAAAAAGATAAAATGGCATGCACACAACGGTAGAGTCTCGGGAGATGAATAACATTAATATTCAACACAAGCTGCCGCAAAGTTCTGCAAATATGCAAAGCCGTATAGAGACCTGTTGGTTCTCAGACGCACACAGCTGGACTGACAGCGAAGCTTTCTTAGTCTCATTAAATTGTAATCAGCCATGGCTTTATGGTGCATTAGGAAGAATTCAAAGTCATAAAAGAAAATTACCGTCTGGGGGCACGATTTAGATAATACCACCATTAGGAAATTTAACCCAGCAGGAACCCAAATGTTGGACGACTGTTGTAATTTAGTTCTAACAATGTTGTGATGATGTTTAACGTCGTGACAACATGGTTTTCAAAAGATTGTTATTTTAGTTTTCTAGGATGTTTTCCCCCGATTTTTTCCCGAATTAAGTCGTGTCCAATTCCTCCCCGCCACTAGGGGCTCCACATTAAGACCACTCAGTCAGGAGGGGCGCAGACTATCACGTGTTTCCTTCGAACCGCGTGAAGTCTCCGACCGCGCCTTTTTTCGAACTGCTCACTCACACACCGTTAGAGGACAGCGCTATCCACTACTTCCGCTTGCGCGAGCTCACAAACGCCCGAGTGGCTGTAGAGGCGCAATTAGAGGTGCCCAGAGAACGGAACTGCAGAGGGTCATCACAACTGCCCAGAAGATCGTCGGCTGCCCTCTCGGCAACTTGGAAAACTTACACAGTTCCCGCTGCCTCAAAAATTGTAAAGAACAATTCACACCCCGGACATGAACTGTTTGATCTACTGCTGTCAGGCAGACGGTATAGAACATTAAAAACAAGGACCAGTAGACTTAAAAACAGTTTTTACCCTTTTGCAATAAGTGCACTGAATGCTGCTATAAAAAAAAAGTGTAAATAGTGGATCAATTATTTATGCAATATCTGCAATTAATGCAGTTTATGTAATTAATGCAAAAAAATCATCTGCAATAAATGTGTTTATTAATTTGTTGTAATGACAATAAAGACTATTCTAAATTAATGTGAGAGCACTAAGTGCCTCCCATCCCACCATGCTGGACCTTGGCAGCGAGAGGCTACAGCATCACTTGGGGAACAAACCTGCAACCTCCGGATGATCTGGCTTTTACCACTGCGCTACACGGAGATTGTTTTGAAAGATTTTTTTAAATTTGGACTATGGGATAATGTTGAACAAACAAACCACCATAACGCACCACTGAAAATCCAATATATATTTTCATTCATTCATCTTCTATACCGCTTTATCCTGTATTAGGGTCGCGGGGACCTGGAGTCTATCCCAGGAGACTCTGGGTACGAGGCAGGGTACACCCTGGACAGCATGCCAATCCATCGCAGAGCACACACACACACACTCATTCACACACTACGGGCAATTTAGGAACGCCAATTAGCCTAACCTGCATATCTTTGGACTGTGGGAGGAAACCGGAGTACCCGGAGGAAACCCACCAAGCACGGGGAGAACATGCAAACTCCATGCACACAGAGACGGGAATCGAACCTGGCCGGGGAATCGAACCCGGACCCTGGAGGTGCAAGGCGACAGTGCTAACCACTACACCACCGCGCCGCCCTCCAATATATCTTTTATTCAATATAAAAATTTTAAACTTCACTTGAAGCATTTATGTTGATTAAAATTCATTCGCACAACGTTTGGATTAAAACAGGGATTAGAATAACGATTGGAGCTTATGATGGGCTCAACAACGTCCCGCACAGAACGCGTTTAGTTGATGTCATGCATCTCATAGTGTTGTAATGTTAACAGGTGCATCTTATCACGAAATTACTGGCCTGTAATATGGTGTTTGTGCTTTAAGAAAGCTTTATTATCCTAAACCGCGTAACCACTTTAAACATTAATTCAAGCACTTTATAGACCAACGCTGAGGTTGGAACTGCCAGGCAGGAGGTCTAGAGGAAGACCAAAGAGGAGATTTATGGATGCAGTGAGAGAGAACATGAAGTTAGTTAGTGTAAGAGAAGAGGATGCAGAGGATAGGGTTAGATGGAAGCAGATGATTCGCTGTGGCGACCCCTGAAAGGGAACAGCCGAAAGACAAAGAAGAAGAAGAAGATAGAATAAGCATTTTTATCTTATTCACTTACTGTAACGTAAAGGCATCAAGATGGATAATGAATCTAACAGGCAATAAGCAATGCGATTTAAACAACACCCTCTGAGTAATAACAGAAAACAATACTCCAATACTTCAATACATACTTCTACAGAGCTCACTGAGGTCTCCACTTGAGGTATATTACATCAGGCAGAGAAAAATGCTCATAAATAGAATAAGTGGCTCATTGCCCAAGTCAGTGTAATCCTAATGCTGCAATATAATCCTTTTAAAAGTTTAGGGTTGGAACAAATGTGGTCATTATACGATAAAAAACAAGACGGCACGTGTGTTTATTCCTCCGCTGTATAAGAACAACCGAGCTCCCTATAAAGCTGCTCAAGGGAGTGAACTTCATCAAGGGCTGCTACACTACCAATCATTTAAACCACATAAAAGGCTTTAAACTGAGGTAGTATTGGGTATTTTACTGCATGAGTCTGGAATGACTGGCTTAAATGAGACATATCTTTCCGCGAGAGAAGTGCATCTTTTAAATTACAGCTGGCTTGATTTCTCCGGGGGAGCTGAGGACGTCTTCGCCTCGCGACAGAATAATATGGCGAAAGCGTAAGGGCGAGGCAGAGAAGGAGGGAGAGAAAGACGTCAGTGTGTTGTATGAACAATGGAGCCGATGTGTCCGGGGACGAGCGTCTGACACGGCCGGTGCGAAAGAGTGCGAGGCGAGCAGTGACCCTCGTGCTCGTCACTCTTGCTTTTTCTCTCTCGCTTGTAAATCATCGTCTCATCAAGGCCGCGATGAGAGCTCCAGACATGACTCAGCCTCACAGTGCCCATGACAACCAGAGACAGAGGGATGAGAGAAAGAGTGAGAGGAATACAAAAGAGGAGAGGGAAAAGTGAGGAAGGCACAAAAGCAAAGTTCTGCCTGTGAAGGACAGCTAATGCGTCACACCGCGCTACACTCTAGAGCTCCATAATAAAGCAGACAGGAAAAGCCGGCAGGGAAAACTGGCACACTGGCGTTAAACTGATATTTATTTAAATATTGTATGGAGGTATGAAATATTAACGGGATCATGTAACAATAAAGAAGAGGCCTTGAGACTGTTTTATCTGTCAGGTCAGATTATTAAATGACTCCCAAAGACATTCCAGTATAGAGTATATATATCATCCATAACTTTATGACCAACAAAACAGTAGTGAACCTGTGTGTTCTGACACCTTTCTATCACAACCAACATTCTATTAGATCGGACTACGTGGGTCAGTCTTCTGTCCGACATCCATCACTGACTTTGGAGTTGCTCTGACACATCACATCTCCCATGACAATTCGAACCTTGTCACAGTAGCCCTACAGTAACAATATCGCAATACAATGGCCATTGGAAATTAGGGAGATATATATTAGGCAGCAAGTAAAGCATTTTTTCCTGAAGTTGATGTGTTGGAAAAACAAAAAAGGGGCATGCATAAGGATTTGAGTGACTTGGGACAAATTGTGATAGCAAGAGGGAAAATTTGATCAAGCCTTTTACGCACCTACTGCACACCTCCTTAAATAACTAAAAAGCATCTAAGCATTATTATTCATTCATTCATCTTCTATACCGCTTAATCCTGTGTTCAGGGTCGCGGGGGACCTGGAGCCTATCCCAGGAGACTTCGGGCACGAGGCAGGGTACACCCTGGACAGAGTGCCAATCCATTGCAGGACACACACACACACTCACACACACACCCACCCAATCACACACTATGGGCAATTTAGGAACGCCAATTAGCCTAACCTGCATATCTTTGGACTGTGGGAGGAAACCGGAGTACCCGGAGGAAACCCACCAAGCACGGGGAGAACATGCAAACTCCATGCACACAGAGACGGGAATCGAGCCTGGCCGGGAATCGAACCCAGACCCTGGAGGTGCAAGGCGACAGTGCTAACCACTACACCACCGTGCCGCCTGCTTATTATTATTATTATTATTATATAATTTTTGATCCAGATTACTCATTCATCATCTATACCGCTTTATTCTGTATTCAGGGTCGCGAGGAGCCTAGAACCTATCCCAGGAGGCTAATCTTACGCCAATTAGCCTAACTTGCATATCTTTGGACTGTGGGAGGAAACCGGAGCACCCGGAGGAAACCCACCAAGCACGAGGAAAACGTGCAAACTCCATGCACACAGAGACGGGAATCGATTCTGGTCAGGAATCGAACCCAGACCCTGGAGGTGCAAGGCGACAGTGCTAACCACTACACCACCGCGCCGCCAGTCATCCATGTTCACAATTACCAAACCCCTGCTGTAACAAAAACACCTTACACATGACCCAGACACACAGAAACTGTATAAGTTTAAGATAAGCCTCATTCTGAATTAGCAAGATGAGTGTACAATTATGTACAAATAGTAAGATGAGCGACACTCACCTCTCTTATTCATTCGAAAGAAGTGTAGCGCTATTGGCCAGGACAGAAACGCCATAAGCGCGACTCCACCCACATGCAGAAAAGGTGCTGTGACCTACGAGTTCAAATGAAACAAGAAATTGCTATTTCGATCTGAATGTGTATTTCAAAAATCACTTATAACCAGGACATGTTAAGACTGAGGAACCTGAAAGGACAACAGGAGCGTCTGCCATTCTTTGCTCCAAAGATCCGAGAGCACAGCAGTGGCACTGACGGAGAATATCAGGGTCACCAGAATACCAATCTGCACAGCATAAAACAACAGACTCAGACAGGTCTGAACGTCTCAATACTAGAGATTTAACGTTAAGATGTTAGCACATGTCAAGGGGAAGTGTTTACTTTGTGGCTCCAGTGCAGATAAAGTCTCTGTCCTTCAGAGAGTAGACACACCGCTAAGACCTGCCAGTGCGTAAAGTTAATTAAATTAAACACACAGGGAAACACACGCACACACAGAGAAGATTTAATATTTACTTCTGTTCTATAGTCTCACCAGCAGAAGGGCGATGTAGGTGAAAAGTGAGGCAGCCACCACCAGCAGCACCACGGACCAGGGAAACCAGAAGCCCATATTCCCAAAGTTAAACCTGAGGGCAGAGGAAATCATTGCAGATTGGACAAACATCGCAATACTTTAAGCATCTTTGTAAATTTCCATAGTAACCTCTAGGGATGAGAATCACCAGGGATCAGTCAATACGACATTATCACGAAACCTAGGTACCAATTTCCCACTCACTCATCTTCTATACCGCTTTATCCTGGATTCAGGGTCGCGGGGACCTGGAGCCTATCCCAGGAGGCTTAGGGCACGAGACAGGGTACACCCTGGACAGGGTGCCAATCCATCGCAGGGCACACACACACACGCTCATTCACACACTACGGGCAATTTGGGAACGCCAATTAACCTAACCTGCAGGTCTTTGGGAGGAAACCGGAGTCCACGGAGGAAACCCACCAAGCACGAGGAGAACATACAAACTCCATGCACACAGAGACGGGAATCGAGCCTGGCCGGGAATCGAACCACTACACCACCGTGCCAATTTCTATATAGTATTATTTAAAAAAAGAAGAGGCTTTAGTATTGCAGGTGAGCAAATTTAAAAAAAGTTTAAACTGAAAATAGTCAGTGAACAGAGTCTACACGACATGTTATCCGGTGGGAAATTCGGTTTTGTGTCTGGTTCCGAACGAAGCTTCATAACTCCCAGACCCTTAGACCAATCTTCTCCAGGTTTCTTTGCAGCACTCAGGAGACCTGAATTGAAGTTTTGATATAAGGTTTGTGGGGAGAATTAGACTCCAAGGTCTGATTTACTCTAGAATCCTAGTCATTTTCAGTGTGCGGGTTCAAGTTTTAAAAAGGGTTTTTTATTAACACGACTTTTCCAGCATGAAAGACATTTTGGAGCCGTTTGATGTTTGGTTTTCCGATGGGACCAAGAATGAGCAAGCTGTGGTTGCAGGAAAACTGGTTCTATTCATTCTCCGTGAAAAAAGTGATAGCACATCACTGCTGGTGGTGAGAAGAGGTCGGGCCACAAAATGTACAACCAACCAACCTTTTTTTAGGCTCTATACAGTACGTGTGTGTGTGTGTATATGTACCAGTTGTATGGCACTACAGGGACACGACCAGATGGGTGGCAGAAGAAATGTCACTGGTCCTAAAGGGACCAGACGACTGGCCTGATATATGTTTTTTTACACCAGCCCCAAGCCTTCAGGCCATAACGTTTGTCGAACCCTGTGTCAGCTAAAGTTTTTACTGCCTACTATAAGCTATTTCTTTTTACACTTTCGCAGTGAAAGCAGGAAACTAAGCCCTGTTTCTTTACTTGCATTTTTTTCTGAGTCCCCAAAAAAACACGAGCACTTTGAGTCAGGAAGCAGGAAATACTCCGTTCGGAATGGAACATAATCGCCCTGATGATATTTGTGATACCCTCAGAGAACACTAGATGTACAGTAAGAATGTGCTGTTATAACGAAGGAGACAACAGTGGGGTTGCAACCTGATGCCGAGCAAAACCTGATGCCGAGTCTTCCCAAAGTGTTTCAGTCCTGTTTTACTACAGCAGTTTGCCGACGGTAACGGTAAAGAAGAATACACTTTTTATTCTTTACACACAGCCGTTTTTAATGCTGTGGACCTTCGTTGTACAAGATCCTGTAGCTCCTGTTCCAAATAGAGCTGAAGGTCCAGTCATTTCCCTCACCAGGCTTTTTATTTTGTTTGTTTGTTTATTATCTCTCATCTTTCTTAATGTAAATAAGACACACAGTGTTTTGACACTGGAGACTCCTTACCAGTCAAAGTCATCGTAGTCATTCTGAGCCTCGCTCCAGAAATACAGGAACACCAGCGTCAGGAAAAACGTGAGGATGAGGAGGACAAAACTAGCACACTCCAACTAAAGAAAAAAACAATCAGGGAATGACACGCGGACATTTTCAATCCTTTAATGTAAATCAATGAGACGGGAGATTTTCAGACTGTGTCCTTCTGGGACTCTACAGTGGAGTAATTTATAGTGCGACTCATCCAGAATGAGTGCTGGCTGTAGCAATCCTGCAATCTCTGTCTCTATCTCGCTCCTTTTTTCCTCTCGTCATCTCTCATCGTGTACATGACTCAAGATGTAATACTGCTTGTCATTTAGAAGACTGGTTTTGGCCTGAAGTGGAACAGAATTGTTTGCTTTGGTAGAGAAGCTTTTATAAAATGCAGACTGCGTCAGCAGAGCGCTGATCGATGTGGTGCTCATGCAATCAGCAGAAAAGCGTCTAAAGCAGCTGGCGAGTGTGTGTTGCAACTTAACACAGCTATGTAACCCTGAAATAAGTCTGTTTATTCGATCAAATATTTTCACTATGTTAGCGTCTGGAGTTAAGACAGAATGTTCTCCGTGATATCTCCTGATTATAGTTCGAGTCCGTTTTTACGCAAGGAGAGAGATAACAGGGGAAGAAAGTCCTCACCCTGCTACAGCAGCACTCGCCAGGTTGGGCTCTGGCCCGCTGATAGCGTCTCCACTGGCAGCCATAGAGTCCAGCCAGGCAGGAGACAAAGGGCTGGTGCTCGTAGCGCTGAAGCAGCTGCCTGCGGATGACCTTTAACCTCCCCAGCTTCAGTGTGGACAGGCTGATGGGAGAACGGCCCATGGGTCACCATGGAGCATACAGACTCACTCAGTCGCACCACACGCCGCAGTGGGTCAAGGCGATATACGCGGCCAGCGGACCAGGGGTCAGTCCATCACGCAGAAGACCTAAGAGAAAGCGAAAGAAACAGTGAGACCGGGCAGGTAGAGAGGTAGATACAGTGGGTTAGAGAACGGAGAGGTGCAGAGCTGTGATAAAAGTCAGTGATGCGATGGAAAGAATCAGATAGTGAGACGAGAGAAAGAAACAGAGAACTGGTGAGAGCGAAGTGCATACTGTATATACATGAGGGTAGTTCAACTCATCAACTCAAGTATTTCATTAATTTCCTTGAGCAGTATACTGTATATCATCGCCCCTCATCACCAACTGAAAAAGATCGGCTTTGGACGCACTATAGTCATTCAAGACCACAATAGTCAAAACGTCAATCATTTAGAAGAGTAAAATATATATATATATATATATCAAATTGCAAACTATCAATCATGTTTAATCGAATCTCACCAACAGAGAGAGACGCTGAATAATCGCTCCACATCATCTCACAAACAAACAGAGCTTATCGTGGCAGGTAGTTTGAATTATATAATAAATCTATAACTCATATTCATGTCATCATGTTAAAATGATTCCCATGTGGGTCCCTACTGCAGACATACTAGCAGGTGAAAGGTATTAACATTACTATGCAAAACGCAATAACTTTACAGTCGCATTTGCTTGTGCAGCTGGAATCAGTACTGAGGTTGATACTGTATTTGACAGAATGGATGAATCATTGTCAAATTTATACCTCAAAAAGAAAAACCTGCCAGTAATGACACTTGAATCTCACCAAGCTGGAGCATTAGAACATTAGAGCTCTGAGTCATAGATCGATTTCAGATCAAATCTGATTTGATCTATGCGCATTGTGATTGAATTTGACTCCGGCACATGCTAACTAACACTAAGGACAATAAAGATAAATCTTTTATTCGAAAATATGTCTAAGGAACTTTTCTGCTGATACAAAATTCAAATCTAATGTCAAATTCCAAAGCCAAGGATAAGTAAAGTAGCAGCAATAAACAGAACAAATGCTGAAAAATTCAAGATGGCAATTAAGTTGAAATATTAAGAAAACTAAGAGAAGGTGTGTATTGCCTTTTTTTATCCGAGTTAAAAGTGAAATGCTCTCACACTTTGGAGTTTTTTAGGTCATTAAAGTGTTTCCATTCACTTCACTCCAGTAAGCAGTAATGTCTACAGGTAACAGCATTTAGAGTGCGATGACATCACTAACTAACAGACATAATACACTAATTCGTCTTAACTGTATCGATTATTTGTTGCACCCTTAAAAATGTCAAGCCTTGTAGAAAGCAATAATCTTTCCTTTTTCCTTTTGCATGTATTTTGCATTAAGCGGTTTGAATTTTCTACATAAAAAAATATGCAGTATAATTTCAAGGAACTCAGCAATTTTAGGTCATTTAACATTTGTAGGATTAACGGAATCATTTCAAAAATGTGACTTTATTCTGAATTGAAAACTGATCCATCATTGAATCAAACTGACCACTACCGTACTACAGATACAGTATGTGTATGTGCACAGACGCCGTGTCATGACTATATACTGTACAGTCCAGGGTGCAACAGAATGTCAAAATATTAGCTGGAATTTCGTTCCTTTTTTGGAATCGTCCCACTCTATTTACATTGGTTCTACATCAAGTAATTCTCCAAACAGTACTGCACAATTAATCATACAAAAATGGACCTGTGTCATTTTATTTTTTTTTCAAATAGCTACGCGTATTTTTTATGCGTTTCAGGTGATAAATAAATATTGGCAAACATCCTCTTAATGAGATCATTTGTGCCATTATTTGGTGTAAGTCTAGATAAATATGTTTAAATATAAACTGGTGCATTTAATGATTACATGTCGTAGTTTAAATCACAATTGCAAAATGTGTCAAAATAGTCGCAATATTCATCATTCATTCATTTTCTATACCGCTTAATCCTGTGTTCAGGGTCGCGGGGACCTGGAGCCTATCCCAGGAGGCTTCGGGCACTAGGCGGGGTACACCCTGGACAGGGGGCCAATCCATCGCAGGGCACACGCACATACAGTGGTTACAAAATTGGAATGGCGATCTCGCCGCGTATACCGCCGTTTAAAGGCAACAGCGGCCAAAATAAATCAGTTGCATTTCAAAGTCATTCGTAAAATGGCCGCCAGGTGGCGCAAAGTGACATTTTCATTCATCGCAGTAAATACAACAGTGATGGTAATTTCCACAACAAACATGAAAAATCTGAACCAGAGCTATTGATGTGTACTGTACAATAATGAGTAAAAAAAATTATAGTAGATTTATTAACTGAAATAAATGACCATATTTTTCAAGAGAATTTTCAAGCCCCACTCATCAAACAAAATTATAACGAAATCGGCCAAGTTTACTATTTATTTAAATATAAATTTCTAAACCAATAAGATCAAATAACACCAAGTTATTATTATAACAGGCTTACTTCGTCACTTATCAAAGAAGTACACTCGCTTTCAAAGAAGTCGAGTGACTTATTAAGGTCTCTGGTGTACATTGTCTCTAAGTGGCCGCTTGGTGTAGCGGTTAGAACACTTGGCCAGTGATCTGCAAAGCGCCAGTTCGAATCCCGAGTGATGTTTTAAAATTGTTTTATTTTAAAACTAAATAAAATGTTTTAAGTGCGCTTAAGGTAGAGTCTTATAAAGGCTATGTAGACTTATATAGTTTTGTTATATATTTTTTGCACATTAATCTGAGTCCTCATCTGTTAGATCTGTTTAGTTTTTTTTTTCCTGCCGGGACGAATGCGCGGTTCCATCCCTTTCCCGCCTATTCAGGGAGCCTACGGAGTGAGCGATTAACCATAGTCGAATCGATTGGTGTGCATCCAACTCACGTTACTCGTGTGCTATTCATGCCGGCTGGTGATAATTAACGTTAATATGATCTCGGGCTTGCTCACGATGCTCAACATCTATAAAAATAGCAAAGTATTGTGTATAGAGTGATAAAAAAAACTATCTAACGCATGTTAGAAAACATAATTTCCTGCATTTTTTGATGATTTGATTGATGTTTTAAATTTTTTTATTTTAATTATAGCAAAATTAAAATAAAAAAAATGTTGTATTTTGATTTTGCTTCAGCATACTATAGAAAAAACAGCAAACTCGCACGCAACCAGTTTGTATTCTTTAAATTTAGGGGAGTGACGGCTCGGTCTGCTGCTGCTGTGTGTGTGTGTGTGTCATTATACTGATGAAAAGTGGTGGCCATCTGCAGTACCGGGAGTTCTGATTTACGACAGCTGTTTACGGCAGTGTAGTCCAGTGCGGGAGATGCATTGTGGGTAATGAGGTCCGGTGTTACATCTGTTACATTTTTGATAACAATAGTTTTTTTACAAACATTTCTAAACTAATAAGATCAAATGACACCAAGTTTAAAACAGATAAAATACACGTGCAAATAGTATAATTGTATAACAGGCTTACTTCGTTACTTATTTAACGCTTGCTTTCAAAGAAGGCGAGTGGTTTATTAACGTCACGGAGGTGTGTTGTCTCTTAGTGCCTGGTTGGTGTAGCGGTTAGAGCGCTCGGTCAGGGATTTGCAAAGCGTCGGTTCGAATCCTGGATGATGCTGTTTTAAAAAATTGTTCTATTTTAATTTTACTCAGCAAACAAACAGCAAACAAAAAATTTATTATTCAGAGCACGATATACAACCGTAATGAGTCCCGTAACCGGCTTATACAGCTGGCATGTGACCAACGTATTTAACCGTGAGGAGTCCATAAAATCAGTAGCAGCTAATAATTACTAATTACTTTAGTTAATGCTGCTACTGATTTTATTCCAGTTTACCTGTTCAGGTTGATTGCGATTCTTTTTAAAATATTGTCTCAGTTTTATATGTTGTTCGTCTTGATGTTTGTCTTCTTTTCACTTGGCAACACTCAAATGCAAATTATTCACCGTGAATCAGCTGTTCTCACCTATCCATTCAGAGAAACTGAATGAGCTGAAATGAGCCTTTGTTTCACGACCGCGACACCCCTCTCTCTCACGCACATACAGTACAGAGTAGACCAAATCATTACAGTACATACTTTATCCAACGAACATGAAAAATATCCACATAATGATGAGTTAAGAAGCATTGCTTAATTTTCGTTTAGACAGACTGTTTGTATCTGATTATTGGTATTATTAAAGAACAGCAGCACAAACAACAACACAAGGGCTTGTACAGCAAGGCACATTTTTATTATTTTGCAAAGAGTTAAATTTGTAACAGTAAAAGGCATCCGAATTTAAATATATAAATTACTAGAAACAAATTGAGCACACTATCAGAATAAAAAATAGAACAAATCAAATGTATTTTACACATACACAAGGAGGATAATGATACCGAGTTTATATTAAAATATCAAATATTGTAATATTGTTTTTGTGTTATTATAAATAATGAAATGCAGTAGGCTGTTATGGTCATCATCAAAAGAAAATATATTAAGTAACAGATAATATTAGGTTTATATTTCAAATTAGATAAAATGCTGATTTTCCAGCAGTAAAATTATTGTATCTCTACAGTTTACAAAACCTCCGCTGCGTGTATTCATTCACAGGCTGAAGAGCACGCACAGAGAAATAGGAGACTGTGGTTTAGGAGTGGATTGGAGAGAAGAGAGCTGTTCAGTTACTATAAAAAAAAATCTAAAAAAATATATAAAAACATAATATGATCTTTTTGAGTTATGAGGTTTTTTTATTATACATAAGACAACCTTTCAGTTTTGTAAATATTCTAGTTATAGTGTGTTAAGTTTTTCTTTAGGTTAAACGGTTTTGAGAATTAGACCATCCAGCTAAGATCAATATTATGTCGTTGATTGATAAAATCTGGATTAAGGATATTTTATTTTGTTTTATTTATTTAATTTGTATTTTTCATCTTCCCCCCCCTGAGGGATTGCCACCTTATTGTGGTCAGGGGATTTGCGTGCCTCAGTGCTTGGATGTTTACCGAGGGCTCAAGGGAGGTGTGTCTGTGTGTGTGTGTGTGTGTGTGTCTGTGTGTGTGTGTGTGTGTGTCTGTGTGTGTGTGCGCGTGCGCTGTAGCCTGTCCTTTTTTTCAGCGGATTTTTCCGCTACCGCAGATCAGTTTATCAACTTGTAATATATAAATTTTAGGAATATATTAACATGTGGAGACATCATTATATGTTGAATGGAACTTGTAAGCCTTTGAATGGTGTTAAAAATACTTGCAAAACAAGTATTGCAGCCATACATTGGAGGGAACTTCTGAGGTGGTCAGTGATTGATGGCACGGTCGGTCGGAGGGGGTTGTGATCACACCTATAGATCTTTTGTTCTAGGCTATCGGTCAAATATCTCTCCACTTGGAAGCAAAAACATGCAAGGGATTTCAGCATCTCGACGCACATACTAAGCTGTTTATAAAGTAGACACTGTTTGTTTTTTCATTTTGTAATCTTTCCCGTGTTTACCGTGTACTGTACAATGTATATTCATTTTTTTAATGAATTACTGTAAATAAACTACACATTCCGTTGATTTACCAGAAATGACTTTTCTGTTTTTTGTGTGCTAAACTAAACTTCAGGGTCAAAGTAATAGCGATTTTATTTGAAAAGTATTATATATTTACAATGCTGATAAGTTCAAGCTTAGATTCATATATAAACTGCTTCAAAGTCTTTCCACCCCGTGACCGCTGAAATCCGACAGAAGCAGGGCTCAAGGGAGGTGTGTCTGTGTGTGTGTCTACCGCAGATCAGTTTATCAACTTGTAATATATACATTTTAGGAATATATTAACATGTGCAGACATTTAAGGGTGCGCTGCCCTCTCTTGCCCGTGCGTAGAGCCTACACACACACACACACACACACATATATCTATCTATCTATTATATAAATACACATTTGGAATCTGCATCTACATTTTCTGTTACAAGTATAGAATTAGGTTCAGCTGAGACTCATGATCAATGGTGTTAGGGTACTTATGTAGTGATAATTAGTTTCAGCCAAATCATTAAAACTAACAATGGACTATGACACTCTTGAGAGGGGATATGAAGGTGTTATTCATTTATTTATTCTCTACAAGGGTGCGAACTACAATACAGACCAAACTATAACTCTCTCTTACTACTATAAAAATCCTAAATATAAACAAACAAAATACAGCTTTTTTACTGTATTTTTTATACAGACGTGTGTGTGTCATTTTAATTCAAATGAACATTTTAATGCTTTCTGATACACTTATCAACTTATCGACATACACTTATCAACACAAACTCTCCGTGCACGCACACACACAATCTCTAAAAAAATAATATTAATAACATACATATACAAATAAACAAAAATATAAACGTCTATATTGAAGTTTACGGTGAACGCAGAGTCGGCTAAGCACACGTGATGACGCGCGCGCCCTCACCTCTGTTACGGCTGCCTACAGTATTTGGCCAAAAGAATTATAATAATTGAACGATATGCCTGGTCCTGGAAAGAGACATCAACAGTCCGGCGCTGAGAAACGAAAGAACCGAAAGAAAAAAAAAGCCTAAGATGAAGCCCGTGCATCAATTCCAGAAATAAAACTTTACTTTATTCTGTCGACGTTAATAATGTAATAACGTAACATTAACGTAAAATAACGCAAATTTCATTTAACAGCAGGGGGGACAATAAATATATATATTTTTTATAAATTTATTGCATTGTTTATGTTGTTTACAGTCAAGCCATCAACATACAATAAAATGTAAACATGAGATCTAAACTAAAAACTGTGCTCCCTGTGCTGGTGCTGGCAATATCATCTCTTTGTTCTGCTGTCTCCGGCTCCCTCCCTGGTCCTGAATCTGCCCATTCCTCTACTCTCACTGTCTCAGAACAGACTGACTCCTGAAGCAGAAAAAAAATGCAGGAAATTATGTTTTCTAACATGCATTAGATAGTTTTTTTTTTATCACTCTATACACAATACTTTGCTATTTTTATAGATGTTGAGCATCGTGAGCAAGCCCGAGATCATATTAACGTTAATTATCACCAGCCGGCATTAATAGCACACGAGTAACGTGAGTTGGACGCACACCAATCGATTCGACTATGGTTAATCGCTCACTCCGTAGGCTCCCTGAATAGGCGGGAAAGGGATGGAACCGCGCATTTGTCCCGGCAGGAAAAAAAAAACTAAACAGATCTAACAGATGAGGACTCAGATTAATGTGCAAAAAATATATAATAAAACTATATAAGTCTACATAGCCTTTATAAGACTCTACCTTAAGCGCACTTAAAACATTTTATTTAGTTTTAAAATAAAACAATTTTAAAACATCACTCGGGAGTCGAACCGGCGCTTTGCAGATCACTGGCCGAGTGTTCTAACCGCTACACCAAGCGGCCACTTAGAGACAATGCACACCAGAGACGTTAATAAGTCACTCGACTTCTTTGAAAGCAAGTGTACGTCTTTGATAAGTGACGAAGTAAGCCTGTTATAATAATAACTTGGTGTTATTTGATCTTATTGGTTTAGAAATTTATATTTAAATAAAACCCTACACACTTCTTTTCTAATTACACGTGATAAAATCTAAAGGCTCACTGTGTTAATATTTATTGTGCTTAAATTTGATCTTAATAAGATTTGATTTAATTTAAATTCTACATTTGTACTGTAATTATAGTACTGTGATTATGAATTCGGTCAACTACAGTGTTTCACTTGATGTTATCGGCTATTACGTGTATTATTGAGGCAGAGAATGAACTAAGGCATGAGGCGTCAGTCTGTAGTTAAATAGCGCCACTCAGTGGTAAAAGCCAGCAAATGCACAGCAAATGCACATCCCGTAATGCGGCGGCGACGTTACATACGACGCTCCGATTTTGTAACCACTGTACACACACTCACACACACACTCACACTCACACACCCAATCACACACTACAGGCAATTTAGGAACGCCAATTAGCCTAACCTGCATGTCTTTGGACTGTGGGAGGAAACCGGAGTACACGGAGGAAACCCACCAACCCACGGGGAGAACATGAAAACTCCATGCACACAGAGACGGGAATCGAACCCGGACCCTGGAGGTGCAAGGCGACAGTGCTAACAATAGTCGCAATATAATTTTTCATTTAAATCATGCAGCCCTACAGTATCTATCTAAAAAATATCAAACATAGAAAGTCTTATAGACAAAACTACATTGTAGACAAAACTATGAAGTTTTTTTTTTTTTGGGGGGGGGGGGGGGGGTCTAGTGGAAAGCCTTTCCAGAAGCATAAAGACAACTACAGTATATCTGGAATGGGAAGTTCATGTACTGTCCTCATATCTTTGAGTATACAGTTAATGCAGAACCATAAAACAGACTATTTCCCTGTTAGAAAAAAAAATGGGAAGCATTGTAAAAAGCTAAAAACTGTTAACTATGCAAAGAACTAGTGTAGATGTTTTTAGCATAAAATTGGATGTACTGTATTAGTTCTGTATTAGTTCAGTTACCCTGTGCAGCCAAACTCTGAGCTGATTTTGTCTAGAAATAAGGTTAATAATCTAAATATAATAAAACATAATAACATAATACAGGAGTTCTCAGCCATAGATTTAGTGAACGCTTTAAATGAAACTAGACAATTCGTACACCTCATTACCTAATGGGACATTACATCAGGTAAAAGTGAAGTCAAGCGTCTTTGCTCCTGGCCATCCGCAGTGCAAACAATCTCAATCCTTGTTGAGGTCCAGAGATCAGACAAATCCTCTAAACAACTAATATAACTGAGCGACAGGTATAGCCATCAACTGTGAAAGCAAAAACACACTCTGGGCCTAGTTCTGTGTGAAACAATTGGGCTTTAGATAAAACATGTTCTAATATTCAGCACAATAATTGTAGTATTATGTATGTACTGTACAAACGTATGTCAATGTATTTACTGCATCATGAAAGTATTATTAACTGTAATAAAAGGTAAATATCATTTAGAAGCTTAAAAAATGTGAACAGTATTTTTTTCTGCTCTTGCATGCTATAATGTCAACCAACAACAACAAGAACACTAGCAGGGAGTGTTCTCTCTTATTCTGTAATAAAAGCCATCATAGAGAGATCAAAGGTCATTTCAGCAGCATGCACTGACCGTACACACCTGATACATACCTGATCACGACAATGTTATAATGCAGAGTTGTGCTTTTGAGAACCAGCTATAATAAACACCTAAAATATTCATTCACTTTCCCATGTTTCATGTACAGCTGGATTAGCTACTTTGGATGTAACAATACAAAGATGGGAGTACAGGAAAAGCTCTTAATTCAAATTAATCTATCGAATGATTCCTTTGTGTGGCATCTGATAAACACAATAACGGATGTCTTTTTTAAACTAATGTGTCTGGATTGATGGGGCATGCACAGAGATACTGCACAGCTTCAAACAAAGCAAGCCGTTCATACATTAAGTAACAAAAAATGAAATCAGGGTTAGGATAGGTTTTCTACTAAATCTTTTTAAGATTTAATCTGTTGTGTTTGAGACAAAGACAAAAAGTTGGTTCTGGATACATAGGAACAAAAACAATCAATCCCTGTAGAGGGGTCACTGTAGCTTGATTATTTTCATGACCAATATATTTATATTCCTAAACGCACATGGAAAGCACGACGACCAGCCAAATGTCCCCATAAGGTCAAAACTCAGAGATATCTGTATAATACACTCAGTCTACAACTCACTTATACTCCTATATAAATGAGGACACTGAGTCCTTACAAAGCAGTAATAAACTGCAACTACACACACTGTAACTGCACACACAAAACACACACACATACACCACACAAGCACGGGGTCCAGCCAAATGCCCCCATAAGATCAACACTTACAGTACAATACCCCTATATAAGTGGGGACGCTTGGCCCTTACAAAGTAGTAATAACCTACAACTACACACATTGTAACTACACACACTGTAATTGCATGCACACACACGCATATACAAACACAAGGATGGGCACCAGCCAAATTCCCCAATAAGGTCAAAACTCACAAATACTCCTATGATAGTGAGGACACTGGGTCACACACTACACACACTATAACTGCACACCCAACACATGCAAACACAAGCACGGGGACCAGACAATATGTAATAACCCACAACTACACACCCTGCAATGGTGCACACACACACACACACACACACACACACACACACACAGGCACATAAACACAAATACACACACACAGCCATTACAAAGTTATAATAACCTACAACTACACACTCTGTAACTGAACTCTCACACACATAAATACACACACATACACTGTAACTGTACACACACACACACACACACACATACACAAGCACGGGGACCAGGCAAACTCACAAATACCCTAATAATAGTGGGGACACTGGGTCCTTACAAAGTGTTAATAACTGCAACTACACACACTCTAACTGCGCGCGCGCGCACACACCCACACACAAAGCACTGCAACAGATTAGCATTGCCAGAATCATGATGCATGTGAGCCGTCCAGACTCTCTCAGGTCATCAACCATCATTACATCATTTAAAAACTTTATTTTTTTTTAAATGTATAACGATTTATACAGACATAGAATTTAAAACTTGCCGCAAATGCATTTTGCTACTTTAGTGAAGTATAATCTACAACATCTACGACTGACTGGACCAAAACCAAGCCCATCAGCACACACACACACACACACAACACACACTCGATTAGAGCCGATACGGTTCCACTTATAAAATCTACCTCGCGCGTGCCGCTTGTCCTGGATGCTCAGAAAGCCGGAAATAACAGATCAGCAATGAGGCTCTCCTTCGAGCGCGTGAGCGGCTCTGCTCTGCTCCGCTCGCCTGTGGTGCGTAACGGCTACAGAGCGCCGCGCATGCGCTGTCCGCTGCACCTCGTTGCCACAACACTGTCCGTCTCCACCTGTCTGCACTAATCACACGCACAAAATTAATGCGATGGATTCTGCTACGGTAATGGAGTTCCTGCACAAACAGAAACTCTATCAACATACTGTAGCAGTACATTCCTACCTAACCTTAGATTTATTTCTCTAAAATACCGGTTGATGAAATTCACTTTACCAGTAAAACATTTTCAGTTTAGCTCTTCTAATTAATATCTATTGGTGAAAGTGCTTGTTAATGAGTAAGTAGCTCATTAGTAGTTTATTTGATTTTATAGTAGATTATTAAATCAGGAACATAATTATTCATCACTTAGCATTTTGATTTCCCTTCTGGTGCAGGTTAAACTTTCAGCAGATATTTACTGTAAGTACTGCAGATTTGTATTAAATTCTGTCCAGGTAGTTTTGTGTAACACTGTGACAAAATCTAGCTGGACAGACATACATACTTACAGTAGGTGGGAATTGACCATCCTAGGGGTAATGAGGCCACAGTGCTAACCATTACACCACTAAAAAACATGCTGTTTTTTATTGACATTCCTCTAAAACAAATTAAATTCAATGAAATGCTTATACGACTGTCCACGTATTTTTGTCAATTTCCAATAATAAAATTTCTGGAATGTGATCAAGAGAGGCGGCGCGGTGGTGTAGTGTTTAGCACTGTCGCCTTGCACATCCAGGGTCTGGGTTCGATTCCCCGGCCAGGCTCGATTCCCGTCTCTGTGTGCATGGAGTTTGCATGTTCTCCCCGTGCTTGGTGGGTTTCCTCCGGGTACTCCGGTTTCCTCCCACAGTCCAAAGACATGCAGGTTAGGTTAATTGGCCAAATTGCCCGTAGTGTGTGATTGGGTGTGTGAGTGTGTTTATGTGTGTGTGCCCTGCGATGGATTGGCACCCTGTCCAGGGTGTACCCCGCCTAGTGCCCGAAGTCTCCTGGGATAGGCTCCAGGTCCCCCACGACCCTGAACACAGGATTAAGTGGTATAGAAAATGAATGAATGATCAAGAGGAAAATGGATGGTCACAAGCCATTAGGCAAGATGAGCTGTTTGCTTTTTTGCAAAAAGAGTGGTATAAAGTTACTCAACAGCAATGCTGATTTCTTAATGTTATTTAGCCAAAGCATTAACACAATTAGTTTACAAAAGATTAGCATTTTGTTTTATTTCAGTTATTAAAGCTCTGAGTTATTAAAGCTCTGAGTGAGTTACTGCTGAGTTATCTGGGAATTTGCACATCAGCTTCTGCTTCAAACTCGAAAAAAGCCATAGCCAACTACAGGGGAGATTTAACATCAACTCTGGAATCACTTTTTAATTCTCGTGTCTGACAGCTTTGCAGGTTCCACAACAATTGTTTAAAGTAGATTCAACTAAGTGTACTGTACGTACAAATTATTGAATAGCAGTCAGGTAACCACTGTGTGTCTTATGTGCACTTGTTTTCTGTTTTTGCAGCATTTCTAGCTTTGACAGCTCATTTAACACTTCTACAATGCAAGTGAATTCTGTGACCCACTTTGGATAAGCGCTTCTATTAGATCAATAAACGTAAATGTTTAAAACCTTTCGTCCCACACAGGCCATTGCAAGACTCACTCCCTTAAACATAAGTCTTTTTCATGTTCTGCTGTCTGACAATGCATTTTCCCACATCTCTCTGAAAACTGTCTAGTGCTAAAAGGAGCTTCACTGATGTTCCACAGCATTCTAAAACATCATCATAAACGAAATATAAACATAAAACGTGTATGGGCAAGCTAAATGTCCCCACAAGGTCAGAAATCCCTATAGTAGTGGGGACACTCGGTCCTCACAAAGTTATAATTACACGTCACCTGTACAAACACACACACACACACACACACACATACATACAGTGGTGTGAAAAACTATTTGCCCCCCTCCTGATTTCTTATTCTTTTGCATGTTTGCCACACAAAATGTTTCTGATCATCAAACACATTTAACTATTAGTCAAAGATAACACAAGTAAACACAAAATGCAGTTTTTAAATGAGGGGTTTTATTATTTAGGGAGAAAAAAAATCCAAACCTACATGGCCCTGTGTGAAAAAGTAATTGCCCCCTGAACCTAATAACTGGTTGGGCCACCCTTAGCAGCAATAACTGCAATCAAGCGTTTGCGATAACTTGCAACAAGTCTTTTACAGCGCTCTGGAGGAATTTTGGCCCACTCATCTTTGCAGAATTGTTGTAATTCAGCTTTATTTGAGGGTTTTCTAACATGAACCGCCTTTTCAAGGTCATGCCACAACATCTCAATAGGATTCAGGTCAGGACTTTGACTAGGCCACTCCAAAGTCTTCATTTTGTTTTTCTTCAGCCATTCAGAGGTGGATTTGCTGGTGTGTTTTGGGTCATTGTCCTGCTGCAGCACCCAAGATCGCTTCAGCTTGAGTTGACGAACAGATGGCCGGACATTCTCCTTCAGGATTTTTTGGTAGACAGTAGAATTCATGGTTCCATCTATCACAGCAAGCCTTCCAGGTCCTGAAGCAGCAAAACAACCCCAGACCATCACACTACCACCACCATATTTTACTGTTGGTATGATGTTCTTTTTCTGAAATGCTGTGTTACTTTTACACCAGATGTAACGGGACACACACCTTCCAAAAAGTTAAACTTTTGTCTCGTCGGTCCACAAGGTATTTTCCCAAAAGTCTTGGCAATCATTGAGATGTTTTTTAGCAAAATTGAGACGAGCCTTAATGTTCTTTTTGCTTAAAAGTGGTTTGCGCCTTGGAAATCTGCCATGCAGGCCATTTTTGCCCAGTCTCTTTCTTATGGTGGAGTCGTGAACTCTGACCTTAATTGAGGCAAGTGAGGCCTGCAGTTCTTTAGATGTTGTCCTGGGGTCTTTTGTGGCCTCTCGGATGAGTTGTCTCTGCGCTCTTGGGGTAATTTTGGTCGGCCGGCCACTCCTGGGAAGGTTCACCACTGTTCCATGTTTTTGCCATTTGTGGATAATGGCTCTCACTGTGGTTCGCTGGAGTCCCAAAGCTTTAGAAATGGCTTTATAACCTTTACCAGACTGATAGATCTCAATTACTTTTGTTCTCATTTGTTCCTGAATTTCTTTGGATCTTGGCATGATGTCTAGCTTTTGAGGTGCTTTTGGTCTACTTCTCTGTGTCAGGTAGCTCCTATTTAAGTGATTTCTTGATTGAAACAGGTGTGGCAGTAATCAGGCCTGGGGGTGACTACAGAAATTGAACTCAGGTGTGATAAACCACAGTTCAGTTATTTTTTAACAAGGGGGGCAATCACTTTTTCACACAGGGCCATGTAGATTTAGAGTTTTTTTTCTCCCTTAATAATGTAAACCTTCATTTAAAAACTGCATTTTGTGTTCAATTATGTTATCTTTGACTAATAGTTAATGGTTTTTGATGAGCAGAAACATTTAAGTGTGACAAACATGCAAATGAATAAGAAATCAGGATACATTTCGCTCTTTCTCTCATTGTCTGCTGTTTGTGCCAAATTTAAGTATTAAAATTTTGTTATGCTTCCCAAATAAGGTAATAACTGTAAATAACAGGAAAAAGTATAATAGTCAAACCTAAGCTCTGGTAGTCCTGATCATAATGATGTCAGAAAGCTGTCTTATTAAACTAACAAAGAGAACAATGTATAGAAAATGAATGAATGAATGAATCAAGTTTTTTTTTAAATAGTGATTTCATATATAATGTTCTTACTCGGTATTTGATTAAAAATAAATACATCAAGAGCACAATTAAAATGCAAGTAATGCAAAAATCTAATTATTATTAATCAGCCACCTTCATTACAATGTATTGGTACTCTGGGGACACAGTTGATCAACCACACAGAACATTACATAGTGTCCTTTAATTTACTGAATTATTCATTTAGTCATTACAACAAGGATTCAGAATGCAAATAAGCACAAAACTGAGGTGAGGACAGTCAGTGGGATTAGATCTCACATCCATCTGGTCACTGGAACAGCGTCCTAAGAAGTGTTATTTATGGACAGATTGTACAGACTCAAAACTAGTGCTACTTTATAGTTCTCTCTCTCTTTCTCTCACTCACACACACACACACACACACGTTTGTCTTACCTTACGAGGACCTACCATTGACAAATATCTTAACGCAGCTGTAATGCCTACACTAAAATCTATCCCTAATCTTGGTAACAAAAGGTAAAAAAAAAAATCTGTGAAAGAAAATAAATCATTTTAAATAAATAAATTAAGAAAAAAGTAGAAAGATGCTTTCTTTCGGGGACCCTACAAATGTCCCCACAAGGTCAAAACTGTTAGATATTCCTATAGGAACACCCTGTCCCCATTAAAACATATATATTGCACACACACACACACACACACACACACACACCTACACACACACACACACACAACAGCATGGGTCATCTATTCAAATAAGCAACCTAAATCATATGCAATAATGACATGACTATAATAGATGGTTATTGCAGTACTTTCAATGTACATTCAGTCCTCATAACAGTGTCTGGAGGTGAACGTTGTACATTATTATGATTACGCAATGTTTTAATTAAAAGCATTGAAATGCAAGCACAGCTATAAGAAATAAAAAAAAAGGGGAGGAATGAGGATTATGTGTGTGTGTGTGTGCGTGTGTGTGTTAAAAAATGAAAATCACACATAAATATCCCATCTGTGCACATCACGCTGATCATTGCCTCAATACTTTTCTCCTTCAGATCATACTGGTGCAGCTGCTTCTATCTCTGCTGCAACCTTAAACAGTAATTACGTGAAAACAGCTCCTCTCTCCCTGTATCTCTCTCTCTATGATTTAAAACATCTGCCTTTTCACATTTCCTCCAACGCACTTGGATTCCTAATGTTAGAAGACCTGCACACATCATGCATCATTTTATACACTGGGATGAAGAATACGAGGTCCTTAGTCAGTGAATAAAATAACTTGGCATTTGAGAAAGACTCACAGTCCTGATGAGAAGCTCCTTCCCTCAGTGGCTTGAAGGTGTTTGCATAGCTGGCACTGGCAGCTCGTTTTGCGCAGGAGATCCTAATTCACACACAGACGCCAGAGATGTGTGTGTGTGTGTGTAAGAGAGAGAGAGAGAGAGAGACAGGGGGGTGTTCTAAAAGAACGTCACGAGGTGCACATCACAGCATTTCCTCTATCAAGGACCCACGCAGTGCTCTGTTTTCTGTCATTTTACCTGGATTCATTTGCATAAGACCACGGGTAGCCTATACATGATTGCAGGGGGCACACACACGCACACACACACACACACACACACAGTCACCAGTCCACCTACTACATGACATTTCTGAGGATAAAAAGTCAGCTTTTTAGCTTTTAATTAGAAACGTGCAAAAGTCATTTTTATACAAATTTACCCTTAGATGTCAGTTTTATTAACTTCTTTATATATTTCCAAACACTCACTACTCACAATACCGCTCTGTAGAGGCTCGCAGGGAGGCTGGAGCCTACCCCAGGTGTTTAGAGCACAGAGTGCACCCTGGATGAGGTGCCAATCCATCACAGCTCACACACACACACACACACACACACGCTCATTCACACATTATGAGCAATCTGGGAACGCCAATTAGTCTAATCTGCATATATTTATGCCGTGGGAGGAAACCGGAGAACCCAGAGGAAACCCACCAAGCACAGGGAGAACATGCAAACTCCATGCACACAATTCAAGGCGGGGGACGAACCCGGACCCTGGAGGTGGAAGGCCGCAGTGCTAACCACTAAGCCACCGTACCTCTTCTCCAAACACAAAATATTGTAAAATGTTACAAAAAAATAGTTGTAATATCAACTTTGTTCTGTTTTTAATGTCAGAGCAAAGTTGCATTTTTTTTTTTTGGCATGTGCCTGACATTTGTGCAGAATCTCATAGAGGGATATACTGTACAGGGCAAGCAATCAGATTATTGGGAAAGTTGTAGATTTTCCATCAGGGTTTCTTTGCCATATAAATATAATATGATTACACATTAACTGACTATACCTCCTATGTTGATTGAAGACTTTTAGAGTTCATTTGAGTCCAGCTGGATCTACAGTATATAAGATCTTAGAAGACGGTTCTGGCCTCGACTGGTGTTAGCAGCTGTTTCAGGACCAGAACTTTCTACAAGTCTACCTGAGTCTCCAATAACTACCTCGACTCCATTTTAACATCAATTAACATCAACTATTATAGCTGAACTGGCTGCCACCTAACACACTGTATAAATGCAGATCATTTCCTGCTATCTGTTTCACCCAGATGAGTTTGGGTTCCCTGTTGAGTCTGGTTCCTCTCAAGGTTTCTTCCTATTACCATCTCAGGGAGTTTTTCACACTTGACTATTTACATTTGAAAAAATTTATAACATAGTATGAAGAAAAATATCAACCTCCCATTTTTCAAAAGTTTTAAAAATAATTTCTCCCTTCATTTCTTTGTATCTTTTGTGGTATACGTACGTATTCATGCCTTCATGAATTAAAAAAATTTAATCAACTTGAAAATTCATCAAACGCATATCCTTTTGTATATTGTATGAACATACAGTAACAGACTTACTTAAAACTGACTACAGCACATAACGAGATGCATATTCTAGGAACCAATCTGTAATTTATAGAAATAAAAATAATAGGATTTTTTAAAAATCATCAGTGTTTTCCATATGTATAACAGCTGTTCTTTAAAATTTACCTTTAGTTTATATTACTATAGTATCCTACACTGTATACCTGAATTTACCCATAGAGTATGACGATTCGACCATGATTCGATCCCAAACTTGGTCAACTCTGTGTCTGGAGTTTTGCATGTCCTTCCTATGCTTGTGTAGATTTCCTCTGCTTTCTCATCTAAATCAAAATTATTTTATTTTTTTATATATTGATGTCACTATGCACTAATAAGTAATATGTGGCACTGGGACGCCGCCCCCTTAAAGTTAGGCACAGAAGAATGCTACTTTACCATGTAATTATTTACCATAATATTTACCTATTTTAATAATGAAATTAAGTCATACGTTCATTTGTGTTTGTGTACGCGGGGCGGCCGAACAAACAAGTGTCTATGTAGGCACATACACATTTTTGAAAAGCATGTGACTTGTGGCTGAGCTCTAATTGGATTTTTTTCTAATTGGATTTTTTCAAATAATCCTCCCACTTTTGTTCTTAGCGAATCAATGTTATTTTTAAATATTTGGGCTCATGTGATTGGACCATTCTCAACGAGTCTTATTAACGGTCAGCAGATTGATACTGTACTGTAGTTAATATACTGTATTGAATAGGGATTGCTTAAAATAGCTTAAAAACTAACCATATCTACTTGAATACAATGGGAATAATGGGACTATGAGCAATGATGTCTACATTTCAGCCATTGTGTACACATTTTAATAAGAGTTTAACCAATTTAACGTCAAGCAGAGTACATGATTTTACCACATACATGATGATGTATGATGTTTTGGATGCAGATCACGTGACTGCCGCATTTAATATTTTATTTCTTGCAATACTGCTTACAATAGGTGATGTTACTTACAGTGTGTAATCTGTGAAATGTTTGTTGTACAGTACTGTATGGACATCCACGGCTGGTCCTTCCACCAAATGCTGATTTGCACGCAGTCAATTTTATAGTACGCATTCCAATTCCCCTTATTTGGAACAGAGAAGATAAATGTTCCTGTGAATATTGTGAGGTCTTCTAAGGATGGAGCATAGAAACCCAATGCCGCCTCACCCAGCATAAGTGCTTGACCCAAATAATGCTCTTGGATGATTAACACTAATTCCCAAAGCCATTATTCAAAACTAGTGGAAACCCTTCTCAGAAGAGTGGAGGCTATTATAACAGCAATGAAAGACTAAATAACATGTGCAAAAAGCATTAGTCACGTGTCCACAAACTTTTGTCCATATAGTATTAGTAAGCATTATAGTTTTATATCGTATAATATTATAAGCATTAGTCACATGTCCACAAACGTTTGGCCATACAGTATACTGTAGTATTATTAAGATTAAGCATTACAGTATTATATATACTCAGCAAAAAAAGAAACGTCCCTTTTTCAGGACTGTGTATTTCAACAATAATGTTGTAAAAATCCAAATAACTTTACAGATCTTCATTGTAAAGGGTTTAAACAATGTTTTCCATGCATGTTCAATTAACCATAATCAATTAATTAACATGCACCTGTGGAATGGTCGTTAAGACCTTAACAGCTTACAGAAAGTAGGCATTTAAGGTCACAGTTCTAAAAACGCAGGACACTAAAGAGACTCGTCTACTGTGAAAAACACCCAAAGAGAGATGCCCAGGGTCGCTGCTCATCTGCGTGAACGTGCATTAAGCATGCTGCAGGGAGGCATGAGGACTGCTGATGTGGCTATAGGGCAATAAATCGCCATGTCCGCACTGTGAGACGCCTAAGACGGCGCTACAGGGAGACAGGAAGGACAGCTGATCATCCTCGCAGTGGAAGACCACGTGTAACAACACCTGCACAGGATGGGTACATCCGAATATCACACCTGCGTGACAGGTACAGGATGGCCACAACAACTGCCCGAGTCACACCAGGAACACACAATCCCTCCATCTCACAGCAAGAACTGACAAATCTGGTCCAGTCCATGAGGAGGAGATGCACTGCAGTACTTCAAGCAGCTGGTGGCCACCAGATACTGACTGGTACTGACTGATTTTGAGCCTCCCTTCATTCAGGGACACATTGGGAAACATTTTTAGTTTATGTCTTATGGTGTCGACTCTTTTAGTGTTCATACAAATATTTACACATTAAGTTTACTGAAAGTAAAAACAGTTGAAAGTCACACACATAATCCTTTTTTTGCTGAGTATAGTATAGTACTATAAGCATTAGTCATGTGTCCACAAACTTTTGGCCATATAGTGTTAATAGGCATTACAGTATTATATAGTAGTACTGTATAGTATTATAAGCATAAGTCGCATGTCCACCTAACTTTTGGCCATATAGCGTTAGTAAGCATTATAGTATTATATAGTATAATATTCTAAACGTTGTCTTAATTTCATAAACTGGAAGATCTTTTCTCACATAGGGATCTCATCTTGTGCAGTGCACCAGTCACCTCTGGGTGATTACTTTGACCTTACCAAAGAACATATACCTTTGTAGCAGCTGATTAACACAAACATAAGCTCAAAGCTAACAGCACTTGTTAATAATACATAATGGCTGACTTTAATCATTTAAACTACTGTCACCAGATTCTGGATCTGGTTAGGAAGGAAAAAACAAGGAGGGTATTGTTTTGATAAAGATATTAAAGGTCGGGGATGGAATGTGCTAGGAGATTGCAAATTGTTGTCAGATCTTCCTGTAGTACAGGGTTACATGCAAAGAATGCAATTGATGAGGATTTTGGTGAAGTCAGTCACTGAACTGTAGAAAGCCTTTAGCAGCTTCATATTCAAATGGTTACAACTAAGTTTTGCTTAACTTTCATTAAATTACTCATTGATATGATTTACTATAGTATATACAGTACTGTACTTCGATCAGTCATAGCATTATAACCCCCCGTCTAATATTAAGTACTGTACAGTATGTCCCTGACAGTTCTGACACCTTTCTATAGGAACGGACATTAACGTTTGAGCTACAGTAGACCTTCTGCTGAATTGGATTACTTTGGCCACTCATGACCCTGTCACCCGTTCACTGGTTTTCCGGATCACTGCAGACCAGTAATATCCCACAAGAGCTGCAATTTTGGAGTTGTTCAGACCCAGTCCTCTAGCCATCACAATCTGGCCCTTGTTGCTATAGTTACAATATCTCATTACAATGGCAACAGGAAGTGAAATGGATATATTAGGCAGCAAGTGAACATTTGGTCTTTGAAGTTGATGTATTGGAATTATAAAAAATGGGCAAGTGTAATGATTTTAATAACTCTGACAATGGCCAAATTGTCAAATTGGCCATTTGGTTAGATTCAATTCAATTCAATTCACTCATCATCTATACCGCTTTATCCTGTATTCAGGGTGGCGGGGGGCATGGAGCCTATCCCAGGAGGCTTAGGGCACAGGACAGGACAGGGTGCCAATCCATCGCAGGGCACACACACATACACACACTACGGGCAATTTAGGAACGCCAATTAGCCTAACCTGCATATCTTTGGACTGTGGGAGGAAACCGGAGTACCCGGAGGAAACCCACCAAGCACGGGGAGAACATGCAAACTCCATGCACACAGAGACCAGAATAGAGCCTGGCCGGGGAATCGAACCCGGACCCTGGAGGTGCAAGGCGACAGTGCTAACCACTATACCACTGCGCCGCCTCAGTAATATTGTATTTACGTTTATTGTTGTTGAATGTCCACCTGGGAGGGAGATGTGTTATAAATTACTTATGGTCCCCTCTTGTCCCCCTTCCTGTATTTCTACTGTATTAAAGACCAAAATCAAGTTGGTCATGTGCCCAAGAAACTATTATGCACAAATTGCTCTGTACTGAAGAATCTGGGGAAAAACCTAGTGACTTACAAAGCACCGAGACTGAATAGTCTATAATATGTATTTTATTAAGCGCTAACATTGATATGAGAAACAAAAACATGTGATCACTACATCCAGATTTTATTCCAATTGCTGTAATCCTATGTTTACTCCGAACTAACGAGTGATTTTACTGTAAGTGTGTGCACTTTAACAGCGTGCAAATAACCCGGAGCAATTTATATCACAGATAGACAAGATAAGAATTCGTGATTTGGCTGCACATTCCATCCGTGACATTTAAAAACCCTTCTCTTTCTCTTGTAATCTGCTTCATCAGAATTACACTTTAAAATCAACAAATTTATTATAGACAAACATCACAGATTCCAATATGTGACATGTACAGTAACGGCGCTACATATTGTAAAGTGTTCAAAAGTTTTGCCATACAGTACTGTATTAATGCACTGCAAAAATGGTAAGTAAATGACGTTAAATGTCCAGCTTTGAAAAAGTATTTGCCCCCTTTCTGATGTTTGTGATGTATTTTTTTGCATATTTGTCATTCTTAAAGGATTTAGATCATCAAACAGATTTTAATATACACAAAAATAACCTGAGTTAAAAAATGCAGTTTTCAAAGAGAATTTGAGAAAAGAGAAAAAAAAAAATCTGCCTGACACTTTCTAAAAAAAGTAATTCCCCCCTAAACCTAATAACTGTTTGTGTCACTCATGCTGCCAACAACTGTAAGCAACTGTTTGCAATAACTGTTAGTTAGTCATTCATATCACTGTAGAGGAATTCTTAGCAGAATTGTAGGGGTTTTTTTCGAGCATTAACTGCCTGTTTAAGGTCATACCACAGCATCTCAATCAGATTTGAGTCCGGACTTATACAGGTGGACTTTCAGTATATAGAACCATGGTGGACACCGGTTAGGAAGGTACAGGTAGTAGCAAGAAATTGTCTTCTGTACATGATCTTTAGGAACCAATCAAGCAGACATGCATTGGGCGACTGACACCATAGTATGGCAGATGCCTTTTTGACTCTATGCCTTTTTGACCCTAAAGCAAAAATACAGCATCTACAGTATGATGCTGTGAATGTCAGCCGAAGGATGCACAGTTTAAAAAAAAAAGTGGTTTGATGGCACATGGAGTGAGGGCATAACCTCTGTCAACTCACTGGTTAGCACTGACGCCTTGCCCCTCCAGGGTCCGGGTTCGATTCCCGTCTCTCTGTGCATGGAGTTTACATGTTCTCCCCGTGCTTGGTGGGCTTCATCTGGGTACTCCGGTTTCCACCCACAGTCCGAAGACATGCAGATTAGGCTAATTGGCGTTCCCAAATTGCCGGAATTGTGTGAATGAGTGTGTGTGCATCTGTGCGTGCCCTGCGATGGATTGGATCCTCCTGGGATAGGGGCCAGGTCCCCTGCAACCCTAAATACAGGATAAATGTGATTAAACACATTTTAATATTACACAAAATACAAAATGTAATGTAAATACAAAATGCAGTTTTTAAATTATTATTTCATTTATGAAGGGAAAAATATGTCCAAACCACAAATAATTTTCCACAGCACTGTGTGTGTATATGCAGGCATTTTGATGGGCAGGGGCTCAAGTGGAAAAAAGGGCACTTCTGATATTTACAACCTCCCAACCACCAAGCTGCCAGTGTTGGGCCCTTGAGGAAGGCCCTTAACCTTCAACTGCTCAGATGTGTAATGAGATAAAAATGTCTCAAAAAAAAAGTCGCTCTGGATAAGGGCGTCTGACAAATGCCTAGATGTAGTTGTAGATATATATATATAGAAAGAGAGAGAGAGAGATATGTCTGAAAAATAATCAGTTCACTAATTTTATCACAAGAACAGGAAGCAACAAAGGAAACTAAACCACACTGTGTGCTACACTGCTGTGCAGCGCGCCGTGCACATCTGAGGGGGGAGACGAGGAGGAGAGAAAGGCATCGGCACTCGACGGTCACAACATTTCTTGAAGCGATCTGATATTTTTCTTTTTTAGTTGTTTGACTAACCCGCACAATATGAGTATATTACTGTGCGCCTGTGATAAATATTCCCTACCCACAACACAATACCAATCAGGAATATTGTTAGGAGTTTGTTATTCTGCCCTCTGCTGTTCTTTCTGGATACTTGCTTGCCTTTCAGGTGGGTGTTCCTCCAGGTAATTCACCGGATGCTGTGGTTGGCTCACCTCCTCAACCAACCAGAATAAAAGGACCACCCCAAACTCCTTTCAGATGCCTTTGGTGCCATTGTGTGTGTCTCTTTGTTAAATCTGATCTTTGTGTATTCGAGTTTCTTACTAAAGAGAATTATTAGTCTGACTGTTACAATTGACCTTAAGCCTGTTTTTGACTACGAGTTTGGATTCTGTTTTGGATTTGTTAGCCATCGGTTCATATTGTAAATATTGTTGTAAATATTGTAAATACTTTCGTCATATTAAGGGCAGTAGGAGGTTGATGCCATTTATTTTGTTATATATATTTAGTACTCTGTTTTTGGTTAGGGAGTTAGGGAAGCCTTGTGTATCTTGTTTTATTTTCTTTTGACTTAGAAATTTAGTTCTTTTTAAAAGAAGACCATTTTGTTTATTATTTTGGCCTTGTCAACCTCTGAAGTTTGTAACCCTTATCATTTTGTCTAGAAATAAAAAGAAACACCATTTCCTAATCCCTTTGGTAGTGAGACTCCTTCACTCACCGTTTGCTACGACACAGACCCCTAGACAGTCGTAACAAAATTGGGGGCTCGTCCTACTTCTTTTTCTCTAAAGGAAAACAAAACTCATAAAATTCGATTTATATCTTTCTATGTTTGCATTTGCCTAGTGGTTTTGCCTAGTGGTTTTCATTTTAAGGAGGAGGGAATTGGAAATGACTTCGAAATTTGAATTAGATCAATTTGCGATCCAGCCATCAGCACAGAAATTGGATATCTGCCGCAAAGATGATTTGCTCGCTATTGCAGATTTGTTTCGGATTCAGGTTTCTCGTGGTGCAAGGAAAGCAGAAATAAAAGGAGTGATCTATGAGCATTTGATTGAGCAGGGGGTTTTACCTCAGGAACGCGAAGAAGCGGGTGTTGCATCTGAAATGTCAGCTTCCGCAGGTGAGGGGAAGGAGGAACCCAAACCCACGGAGCTGGCTAGCATAGATCCTGCTAATCTTCCATCTCCTAGTAACCCTTTTCTGGCAATCCGATTGAAAGAGCTGGAGTTAGAGCTGAGCAGACAGCAGTACCAGAGTCAACTGTTGCAGGTGCGGGTGGTTGAAATGGAAACTCAGCGAGCAATCAGGCTCAAGGAGTTGGATCTGGAGCTAAAGGCTCAACAACCAACTCACTTCCCCGCTGCGGAGGCGCCCAGGGTGCCAGTCTCAGCTCCCGTCAATGCTTCCACTCCGAGTCCCGTTCCTACACCACGATCACCTTTCCAAGTAAGTAACTCAGAATTTGATATTAGTAGACAAATTGCTTTAGTTCCATTGTTCCGTGAGAGCGAGGTTGATACTTATTTTAATGTATTTGAGCGTATAGCAGCTACTTTGAAATGGCCGCGGACTGTTTGGCCACTCTTGTTACAATGTAAACTCGTCGGAAAAGCGCAAGAAGTCTGTTCTGCTTTAACACTCGAACAAAGTTTGAATTATGATGAAATGAAGAATGCTGTGTTGCGTGCTTATGAGTTGGTGCCTGAAGCCTACCGGCAGAAATTTCGCAATCATGTGAAAACCACTAGACAAACGTTTGTAGAATTCGCACGCGATAAAGCCAATTTGTTTGAGAAGTGGTGCGCGGCGAGCAAAGTTATTACGTTTGAACAGTTAAAGGAGTTAATGCTGGTGGAGGAATTTAAAAATTGTCTTCCTGAAAAAATTGTCATTTACTTAAATGAGCAGAAAGTGTCTTCTCTGTCTGAAGCGGCGGTATTTGCCGATGAGTTTGTACTGACTCATAGAGTCGTGTATTCGTCACCCACGAAACGAAATGTTTCCGATCGTGTTCGTAACATTAGTCCTAATGATGCCACAACAGGATCAAAGAAGGCGCAAGGGGCTGTTAATGATGAAACTCGCGAGTGTTTTTACTGCCATGAAGTGGGACACCTCATCGCTGTCTGTCCCTCTCTCAAGCGTAAAACTACCAGGAAAACAAACGCGCCGAAAGGCGTTGCTTTGGTTGAACGTTCCCTGGTTACTACTGAGCCAGCAAATGCTACTGATGTGTTTGAGCCATTTATTGTGGACGGTGTTGTGTCACTTAGTGAAGACTCCGAAATGAAAAATGTTCGTATCCTTCGTGATACTGGTGCGAGCCAATCTTTAATTTTAGAAAGGGTGTTACCATTTTCAGAGCAGTCAAGCTGCGGTTCGAGTGTACTATTGCAAGGTCTTGGTTTGACAGTGGTTAAAGTTCCTCTGCACAAGGTACATTTGCGCTCTGGTATTGTGTCGGGGAGAGTTAAACTGGCTGTTTGTGTAGAGTTACCAGTTAAAGGTGTAACACTCATTTTGGGGAATGACTTGGCTGGTGACAAAGTTTTTTGTTTACCAGAAGTGGTAGACGTTCCGGTTGCATTCGATGGTCATGATGATTTGCAGGAAGAATTTCCAAACGTGTTTAGCACGTGTGTAGTAACTCGAGCACAGGCTCAAAAGTTTAAAGACACTGTTGACCTGTCACAAACCTTTTTGAATGAAGATAATTCAGAGAAATCTGATATAGTAGAGCTAAAAATGTATGCACTACCTAATGTTGATTTACCGTGTGAGCGAGCTACGTTAATGGAGGCACAACGTACCGATCAAACTCTCTCTCATTGTTTTGCAGCAGCTGTCGAGCAGACCGTTTTGCCAGAACACCCCGTTGCCTATTTTGTTGAAGAGGGTGTGCTGATGCGTAAGTGGTCACCAAATCGTGTCAAAGATGACTGGGGCACTGTTTTTCAGGTAGTGGTTCCAAAACCTTTTAGAGAACAGGTGTTGAGTGTAGCGCATGACCATGAACTTTCTGGACATGTAGGTATTCGAAAGACATACGATTATTTATTGAAGTATTTCTTTTGGCCATCAATGAAATCTGATGTAGTAAAATTCTGTAAATCGTGCCATGCTTGTCAAATGGCAGGCAAACCCAATCAGGTGATTCCCCCAGCCCCACTGAAGCCAATACCAGTGATTGGTGAACCTTTCGAGCGGATTATAATTGACTGTGTTGGGCCATTGCCTAAAACAAAATCTGGAAATTTGTATCTGTTAACTTTAATGTGTGCATCAACTAGATATCCTGAAGCGATTCCTCTCCGTTCACTTAAAGCTCATGCGGTTGTGAAAGCGATCATTAAATTTTTTACGACTTTTGGAGTACCTAAATGCATTCAGTCGGATCAAGGAACCAACTTCATGTCTAAAGTGTTCGCTAAGGCAATAAAAAAGTTAAACATCATGCATCAAGTATCAACTGCGTTTCATCCTCAGTCACAAGGTGCACTTGAACGGTTCCACCAAACACTCAAGTCTATGCTCCGAACTTTTTGTGTTGAACAACCGAAAGAATGGGATGAGGAAATTCCCCTTCTGTTGTTTGCCATTCGAACCACAACTCAAGCATCGCTCGGATTCAGTCCGTCAGAGCTGATCTTCGGACACACAGTGCGCGGTCCTTTGAAAATTTTGCAGGAGCAAATGTTGTCCCTTACTCACCAAGCCCCCGTGAAAAACGTCCCAGAATATGTTAGTTCTTTTCGCGAAAAGCTACACGAAATGTGGAAACTGGCAAAACGATCGCTTGACTCGGCACAAGAACAAATGAAATGTCGTTATGATCAAAAAGCTGTCCAACGTTCATTTTGTGTCGGAGATAAAGTTTTAATCTTACTACCTGTGCCTGGTGCAGTACTGAAAGCTAAATTCACTGGTCCCTATGAAATTAGCGAAAAATTGAGTGATATTAATTATGTTGTTTCCACTCCTGAACGTAGGAAGAAGTCGCGTGTCTGTCATGTCAATATGCTCAAAGCATATGTGACCCGTCACGATTCGGTGGAGAAGCGTCCTGTTGTCACTGTTGCAGCAGCAGTGGCGTCCCTTGCCGAATACTCGCCAGAAAATGATGATTTGATGATGAATAGCGCCATGTTCACTACTGCCCGTTTGTCTAACTCAGAAACTTTGTTGAATCTTTCTTCCAAGTTATCTCACTTATCGATTTCCAACCAAGCTGATATTAGAAACTTGATTCAGAGTTATCCAACCTTGTTTGGTGATTTTCCTTCAATGACACAAGTGTTAATGCACGACATTGATGTCAGTTCACATGCGCCTATTAAGCAAAATGCTTATCGGGTAAATCCAGTTAAGAGAGAACTTATGAAACAAGAAACACAGTATTTGCTTGAACATGAGTTGGCTATCCCGAGTTCTAGTCCCTGGTGTTCTCCATGTCTTATCGTGCCCAAATCCGATGGGTCGTCACGATTTTGTACAGACTACAGGAAAGTAAATTCGGTTACAAAAGCTGATTCTTTTCCCATGCCACGCATGGAAGATTGTGTCGACCGGGTCGGGAACGCAAAATTTGTAACGAAACTCGACTTGCTAAAAGGATATTGGCAGGTGCCCCTTTCAGCGCGTGCATCTGAGATTTCTGCGTTTGCCACCCCTGATGTGTTCCTACAATATCGGGTTATGCCTTTCGGACTTCGAAATTCGGGTGCCACTTTTCAACGACTTATGTCTATCGTGTTGTCTAACATGTCTAATTGTGAGGCTTACTTAGACGATGTTGTGTGTTATGATAATACATGGAAAGATCATCTTGAAACCTTGCGTGGAGTCTTTGAGCGACTTAAAGCTGCTAACCTTACTCTGAACTTGGCTAAGTGTGAATTTGGATGTGCTACTGTCACATATTTGGGTAAAGAGGTCGGAAGTGGTAAAGTTCGTCCTTTGAATTCGAAGGTTGACGCAATCCTTCATTTTTCAGTTCCACAGAACAAAAGAGAGCTGCGACGATTTCTTGGAATGATCGGGTATTATCGCTGTTTCTGTAGGAATTTCTCTGTAGTTGCCGGTCCTCTAACAGGACTGCTCCGAAAAGCAGTCACATTTAAATGGTCTACTGAATGTGAATCTGCATTTAATGCTCTAAAGTTGTTGCTGTGTACAAACCCTGTGCTTGTTGCCCCTAATTTTGAAAAGCCATTTTTATTGGAAGTTGATGCTAGTGGTAGCGGTGCTGGTGCTGTACTATTACAGGTCGGGAATGATGGTTTAAATCATCCTATCAGTTTTTTTTCAAAAAAGTTCCTGAAACATCAATTAAACTATAGTACCATCGAAAAGGAAACCCTTGCATTAATTTTTGCTTTGCAACATTTTGAAGTGTACATTGGTTCCACTGTACAACCTGTCAATGTTTACACCGACCATAATCCATTGATATTTCTCCAACGCATGTCCAATGCCAACCATCGTCTCATGCGCTGGTCATTAATTTGTCAAGGTTACAATTTGAACATCTGTCATAAAAAGGGTACCGACAATGTGATTGCTGATTCTCTGTCCCGTGTTAATTAGCATTTAAAACATATGTTTTATTTTATGGATGGGGGTGTTAGGAGTTTGTTATTCTGCCCTCTGCTGTTCTTTCTGGATACTTGCTTGCCTTTCAGGTGGGTGTTCCTCCAGGTAATTCACCGGATGCTGTGGTTGGCTCACCTCCTCAACCAACCAGAATAAAAGGACCACCCCAAACTCCTTTCAGATGCCTTTGGTGCCATTGTGTGTGTCTCTTTGTTAAATCTGATCTTTGTGTATTCGAGTTTCTTACTAAAGAGAATTATTAGTCTGACTGTTACAATTGACCTTAAGCCTGTTTTTGACTACGAGTTTGGATTCTGTTTTGGATTTGTTAGCCATCGGTTCATATTGTAAATATTGTTGTAAATATTGTAAATACTTTCGTCATATTAAGGGCAGTAGGAGGTTGATGCCATTTATTTTGTTATATATATTTAGTACTCTGTTTTTGGTTAGGGAGTTAGGGAAGCCTTGTGTATCTTGTTTTATTTTCTTTTGACTTAGAAATTTAGTTCTTTTTAAAAGAAGACCATTTTGTTTATTATTTTGGCCTTGTCAACCTCTGAAGTTTGTAACCCTTATCATTTTGTCTAGAAATAAAAAGAAACACCATTTCCTAATCCCTTTGGTAGTGAGACTCCTTCACTCACCGTTTGCTACGACACAGACCCCTAGACAGTCGTAACAAATATCTAGCAGCAAAATCTGTAAAGATCAGTGTGAGGATAGTTCAGCACTCACCTTGGAGTAAGTCCTTGAGCATGAAGCCTCCAGGGTCGTCTCAAACCTCCCAGAATGCACTCACTGCACTACAGCACTTTGGGGCACTACAGTAGCCTCACAATGACAGGTAGTCCTTTTATTGTTTATAAAATGCCAGCAGTTACAACTTAAGCAAATTTAAGTTATATAAGATAGATAAGTATAACTAAGCAAATGTTGTAAAATTCATAAAAGATATGAGCACAAGGACCTGTGTACCCAAATCAGGAACAAAGCCTAAGAACATCATCTAATTGCATCAGGACACCTTATATACCCTAGTACAGTGACTCATGTTCTTTAAACACTTCCCTTCCAGGACAAGATCACTTTATACCTTTATGGTCAGCTCAATAAGCAGAGATGAAATGCTTTTTACTATTTATTTTCAAACTATTTGATCTGGGGGGTATTCCAGGAAGCAGGTTATGTGACATACCCGGATAAGTTTGAGGGTAAGTTAGTGGATAACCTCAACTTCCGGTTCCAAAAACGGAGGTAACTTTCTGGGTATGTATGTAACCATAGCAACTTACTCTCTGAAGATAACCTGCTCGGTAGCAGGTTATGTTCCAGGGTAAGTTTGTTTCAGAAGCTTAGTGAGCATGGCGCCGCCCTTTTGATGAGGATCCCGTGGACGTGGAGGCACAGATTATACGCGTTTTTTTTCGCCGGGAGAGAGTTATAAGACCGCGTATTGATGTGTTTTCATTTCCGAATGATTATTTAAAAGAGCGTTATCGGTTTTCAAGGGAATCGTTAATTTACTTAACAGTTCTCCTGAAACCGCATATTGTACATGTCACAAACCGCAGGTCTGCGCTTAGCACAGAAAATATTCTGTACATAGCACTTCGGTTTTTTGCGTCAGGGCATTTTCTGTACAATGTGGGAGATGCAGAGAATGTGGGAAAGGCAACAGTGTGTAGAGCCGTTCGTACAGTATGTCTGGCACTTAAGCACTTCTTACACTCATGTGTACAGCAGGTCCCTGGACATAAACCTCTCCACATTATTAAAGAGGAGTTCCACAGAGTGGCAGGTTTGTCCTTTGTAGTAAAATCTATGACGCACATTTAATATGTAGATACTGTATACTATTTATATACATGTATTCATCCTGCATACACACACTTGATCCTTGCATACTGTATATGCCTTTGTATTTCAGGGTTTCCAAATGTAATTGGGTGCATTGATGGCACCCACATTCCTATTAAAGCTCCTTCAATAAATGAGGGAGACTGTTAATAGGAAATCTATTCATAGCATCAATGTACAGGTAACAACTTAATTTTGTGTCCTTAATTTTTTGCCTTGTTAGAATCATTAAACTCATTACTTTTTTTTTCCACTAAATAGGTAATATGTGAGGCAACCCACATTATTACTAATGTTGAGGCCAAATGGCCAGGATCTGTGCATGATGCCAGAATTTTCCAGGAGTCATCATTATGCCAGACATTTCAGCAGGGTATGTTTTGTGTTATACATTTAAATTTTTACAAAATTGCATTGTACACTTGAAACATTACAGGACACTTGAATCATTACAGGACAGTTCAATGGTTACTTGCTGGGGGACAGAGGATACCCTTGTCTGCCCTATTTAATGACACCCTACCCTGAACCTGATCCTGGACCACAGACACGCTTTAACCTGGCTCACAGCCGAACACGGGCAAAGGTGGAGATGACCATAGGGATCCTAAAGTCAAGGTTTCAGTGTCTGCGTGGGCTCCGGGTCAGTCCAGAGAGGGCATGCGACATCATAGTGGCTTGTGTTGTGCTTCACAACATTGCCACGATAAGAGGAGAGAGCCACCCTCCTTGTATCGAAGAGGATGGCGTAGAGGAACCTCTACAAATTTGTGCCCATAGAGATGGAAAACTTTTGAGAGACAGGATTTGTCAAAGTTTCTTTTATTAAATTTTTTTTAGTGGTCTGCTGTTCACTGTGGTTCATTTCTTTATTTCCTGAAAAACAATGAAAGTAAAATTAAATAAAATGTGGTGTTAATACATTGCTTTATATACACACATATATATATATAAATACATTCATACATACTGTAATGAAAAAGGGGGCATGCATTATAATGGTATGCATCATACCTCAGTGGATCTTCCAGCATTGTCCACGTCTGTCACAGCAGATATGGTCTCTTCATCGTCATCCTTCAGTGGAAATATACAAGTATACATTATCAGGCAAAAAGACAAAAAATAAAGATCTAAAAGTACCTGACAACAAAACACTTACAACTGTGACAGACTGTGTCATTTCTGCAGGGTCCAATAATACAATCCCTCCATCTGTATCTATAAGAAAATACAACCCATAAAATTCTCAATTTTATCAAAGACAAAGCAATAATGCAGGAAAAAAACCTTGTCAAAGTAATACAACTAATCAAAAAAAAGTCACAGTAGCATAAACATCATATGCAGTTAAATACAGTAAGCCTGCATAAAAATGGTAAGCATGTTCAAAAGCCTTTAAGTGACAGAGATAGAAATTTATTCAATCATATAATGAAATCAAATCATAGTGGTAAACTTACATTTCACCATGTTACTTGTGGTGCATGGTGTGTGTGATGTGCCCCCTGGAATGCCAGCAACCACTGGTGGCCCTTTATTAAGGGACAGAGCCAGCTCCTCAGATGGGGTGGGGGGGGGATTGGGGGGGGGGGGTGCTGGGCCCCCGCCAGTTAGACGGGCTTCAGCCTTCTTTCTATTAGCAACATGACAGAAAGAATATACTAAATAATGTTTAATAAATTGTACAGTTAATGTGTTATCAAATATTACCTTTTTGCAGAATGTTCTTAAGTTTAATTTTGACTTGACTCAAAGTTCTTTTGGCTCCAGATGGATTACAACTTATTAAATAAGAAACCATATATTCCTAGTCAATATACACTGGTATTTTAACCTAAAGAAATCAATGGCTAGAAAAGTAAATGCTATCATAGTGATTTAACAGTCAAAAGGATGCGGAAGGGGTGTTTTAATTATAAATATTTAGCATTATAATTAAATTTAATATACTCACGCATTTACTCTGTCCGTTATTTTTTGCCAAGCCAACTCTCTTTGTTTAGCCGATGCAGCCGTATTGCTTTTTTCTGGATTATAGGCTTTAATTCTTCAAAAGCGAGCATTAAAACCTCCAACTCCGCCTCCGTGAAGTATGCCGCTCTCTTTATTTCATTTGGATGTTCCATTATAACTCGTGAAATCCGCGATCCATTGAAAATGTCTTTATGTAGGCACCGTGCACGCGCATTAACTCTGGGTAACCAGTAGGGGGTTGATTAAACTAAATCTTATCAGGTGTTTTGGAACCGACATACTCTCGGTATGCGGGTTTGGGGTTAATCAACCCAGAGGTTAAGATTAACCAAATGGTAAGTTAACCAAGCTTTCTGGAACACCCCCCTGTTCTTCAGAGGTGTGTGTAACCACAGTCCTGACCCTTCACAGCACATTTGAGTTGTTGACTGTACATCAACGCCCTTTGCCACGGTTTCCGTTTTGACCGGCAACTCCTCTTTCCACAGCTGTTGGGGGGGTTGAGAGCTGAAGTGGAGGCCACTCTCAAGTTCTTCTTGCTAGGGCCATGAAAAGCCCTTTAAAGACTCCTCTTCTCCTGCCGAGCTGCAACCCTACTTGCAACTCTATCAGTAGCATTTTCAGCTTGGGACATTACGTCACCTATAGTTAGCTGGGACATATGACAACTCAAAACTTCATATATAAAACAAAAACACTAAACAAAAACAAAGAAATTTGTAAGTGACCCCAAACTTTTGAACAGTAGTGTTTGTATACTGTATATACAGGTCCTTCTCAAAAAATTAGCATATTGTGATGAAGTTCATTATTTTCTGTAATGTACTGATAAACATTAGACTTTCATATATTTTAGATTCATTACACACAACTGAAGTAGTTCAAGCCTTTTATTCTTTTAATATTGATGATTGTGGCATACAGCTCATGAAAACCCAAAATCCCCATCTCAAAAAATTTGCATATTTCATCTGACCAATAAAAGAAAAGTGTTTTTAATACAAAAAAAGTCAACCTTCAAATAATTATGTTCAGTTCTGCACTCAATACTTGGTCGGGAATCCTTTTGCAGATTCATGTGTCTTGTGTCTCTCAACTTTCTCTTCACAATATCCCACAGATTCTCTATGGGGTTCAGGTCAGGAGAGTTGGCAGGCCAATTGAGCACAGTAATACCATGGTCAGTAAACCATTTACCAGTGGTTTTGGCACTGTGAGCAGGTGCCAGGTCGTGCTGAAAAATGAAATCTTCATCTCCATAAAGCTTTTCAGCAGGTGGAAGCATGAAGTGCTCCAAAATCTCCTGATAGCTAGCTGCATTGACCCTGCCCTTGATAAAACACAGTGGACCAACACCAGCAGCTGACATGGCTCCCCAGACCATCACTGACTGTGGGTACTTGACACTGGACTTCAGGCATTTTGGCATTTCCCTCTCCCCAGTCTTCCTCCAGACTCTGGCACCTTGATTTCCGAATGACATGCAAAATTTGCAACCTGTAGCCCATTTCCTGCACACGCCTGTACACGGTGGCTCTGGATGTTTCTACTCCAGACTCAGTCCACTGCTTCCGCAGGTCCCCCAAGGTCTGGAATCGGTCCTTCTCCACAATCTTCCTCAGGGCCCGGTCACCTCTTCTCGTTATGCAGCGTTTTCTGCCACACTTTTTCCTTCCCACAGACTTCCCACTGAGGTGCCTTGATACAGCACTCTGGGAACAGCCTATTCGTTCAGAAATGTCTTTCTGTGTCTTACCCTCTTGCTTGAGGGTGTCAATGATGGCCTTCTGGACAGCAGTCAGGTCGGCAGAAGGACCTGTATATACTGTATATGTGTGTGTGTGTGTGTGTGTGTGTGTGTGAGTGTGAGTTCATTGGAATGGGTCAACAAGCTGCTTTTTAGACAGTATATATACAGTGGTGTTCAAATTAATAGCAAGGTGTTGAAAAAAGTGAGTGAAGCTGCATCTCCATATAATAACTTTTAATTTAAATCACACAAATGCATTGGACTCCCTGCACATTTTATTCTGAATCACAACATGAAGAAAAATGTGCTAAATGTATTATTAGTTTAATGTAAGTGAAGAAAAACAAATATTAGCCTGCTCAAAAAAATATCAGTGTCATCATTCATCTTTACAAAGTGAAGAATTTACCGTTTAAACAAAAATGTTTGAAGTTTAATCTTTCTTGTGCATCTTTGAACTAATATTTAATTGTATAACCATGGTTTCTGAGAACTGCTTCACATCCGTGACAATTGTACTACAAGCCGCAATTCCTCTGCATTTCTTGGTTTTGTCTCAGAAACAGCATTTTTTATGTCAGCCCACACGTTTTCTATTGGATTCAGGTCTGGGGATTGGGCTGGACACTCCATAACGTCAATCTTGTTGGTCTGGAACCAAGATGCTGCTCGCTTACTGGTGTGTTTGGGGTCGTTATCTTGTTGAAACACCCATTACAAGGGCATTTCCTCTTCGGCATAAGGCAACATGAACTCTTTAGGTATTCTGATGTACTCAAATTGATCCCTGAAATGTGATAAATAGGCCCAACACCATAGGGTTAATATGAGAAGCATCCCCATATCATGATGCTTGTGTCTCCATGCTTCACTGTCTTCACAGTGTACTGTGGTTTGAATTCAGTGTTTGGGGGTCGCCTGACAAACTGTCTGCGGCTTCTATACCCAAAAATAACAATCTTGCTTTCATCAGCTCACAGAATATTGCACCATTTCTCTTTAGGCCAGTCAGTGTGTCTTTTATCCTTATATACAGTCAATTTATCCTTAAATAAGGGGAACTTGCTTGGCACCTGTTTTTCACAGAGTAATTTACCTCTCTAATTGAAATCCATATGGATTTATGGATATGGAGCTTTACTCACTTTTTTCAACACACTGCTATTATTTTGAACACCTAAGGTCTAAAAAGCAGCTTGTTGACCCATTCCAATGAACTCTCTCTCACACACACACACACACACACACACACACACACACACACACACACACACACACACACACACATATACAGTATATATTTATATACAGTGTGTGTGAGTTCATTGGAATGGGTCAACAAGTTGCTTTTTAGACCCAAATGCTTTTGTGAAATCAAGAAAAAAAAAAAGAAAAAAAAAAAAAAGAAACGACACCTAAAGGTAACCCTGGGCAACACTGACATCAGTGCTGTCGTCACTGAGCTAAACAATGAGAGTGAAGGCTTCTGGATCAAAGAAACAGCAAACACCAAATTCTACCAAAGGACTGAGATTTACAGAAACATTTTGGCTAAAGTTTATTCCCATTCATTTTGGATTCAAGCGTAGTCAAATGTTTAAGCAATGCTTCATGTTTAAAACTGGTGTTTCACTGAAGGTTCTTACAAGTTACAGTATAAACCACAAGAGAAGCTCATAAGCAAAGGAAAGCAACCTCAGCCTCAAAATGGCTGCTATTAGTTTTTTTCTTCACGTTTGTAGATATTAATGTCATAATGTTAGAAACAAATTAAGCAAATCCGTCTGATCTAACACACAGCTCACAGTGGTTTGAACTGGGTATGTGATGATTTATATATGCAGTTTGCAATGCAATTTGCATGAGGCTAAACTGAAGGCTTGGTAGGCTGTATGCTACTGCACTTGAGCTATGTATATATTATATATAGCTATATATATATGTACCTACAGTGCAACAACTGAGGCAACACATTTCTATCAATTATGTATTTCTCTACATAATTCGCTTGCTGTACTTCTGCACTTATCCCAGAATTGCCCTTATGTTTGGATACTATCAAGGCAGAACGTTTGCTCAGTAAACGGGAGCTACGACCAGACTGTCTACTTCACATCTGAAACACTGGCCTCCCAGGAACTCCTTTAAAAACGCAACATGTGGAAATAGCTTGGGGCGAGGTCGGGACGGGGGATGGCCAGCTGAGTTCCTGTAATATGCAAGTGGTGTTGGTGAATGATTGAGTGTACAGTTCCCATGGACAGAGGTTTCAAGGATCAGGTGTTTGACTCTGAGTGAGTGTTCACGAGAATGGGCTCTGAGACATCTTGGCCATTCATGCATGTGCGACCGCCTCAAAAAAATGTTTGCACCGTTCAAACGTTTTACATTTAAGACTAATTAGCCTCATTACCATATCCATCCTGTGATTGAAATCTTACTTTATATAAATGTCAACCTTTTCTACATCTTTATTCAATTTCATCACAGGTCCCAGTTTGACTGGAACGCCATGAATCATGAAATGATTGGTACTGTGTCAAATTTTTTTTATTTATTTATTTTTTTTAAAGGTCCACCTAGGCAAGTGTTCAAGACTAACAAGTAAATGATGAAACGATGAAAAATGATGAAAAGAACTGAGCACAAATTCATAATGCTGAATCCTCTACAAATGGCTACAGTCATTCGCTAAGCTTTTCTGCTAATTTAGAGAAAGCTAGAATTGAGCTTGCTAGTTAGCTAATGCTTAGTGTTTAAAATGATCACACTGGGGGTTCAGGTCGGATAGATGACAATTTTAATTATTTGACTTATAATATAATATAATATAATATAATGATATATGTACTTAGCACAGTGATTTTTTTCCCCCACCACATATCACAGTTAGGAAGCCTGGGTCAGAGCACAGGGTCAGCCAGGATATGACGCCCCTGAAGCAGATGGGGTTATGGGCTCAACAAAACTTGGCATCAGTATCGCAGCGCCTTAACTGTTTAAGCCACTACTGCTCCAAACCTTACCTCCCGTCTGTGTCCCTGGCGGGTTTTCTAATAAAGTCCAAAGCCTTTTTTTCTTTCAAAATTGCCTGTAGAGAAATTTTGTGAGGGGGTGTGCTTGAGCTTGTAATCTTTTGGCACCCAATCTATGGTAGACCCCGCTTTGTGAAGAAAAATTCTCCAGAATTGGGTCCAGGCCCCACACAAAACTTCATGTAAATAACCTTCATGTTTATTAAGGTACATTAACAATGAAGACAAACGTAACTGATTAGCATATTTACAAAACTGGTTAGTTTAAATATAACATTTTTCTTTAAGGATGATTTATGCCTCTGTGTCAAGATGACGCCATAGGTCTCACATAGCCGCGTACCCTATGGAGTAGCCAGATGTGCGGCTCACCAAAAACAACCCCTTTCCAGTTTCTTTTTCAGCAGATTTCTGGCTACTTTCTCTACTCCTCCATTTTTTTAATCGAGCTGAAATCCGAGCGACTATGGACCAAATTGAGGAGGGACTAATTGACTAATTACAGTAATTTGAATAAAGCTAAACTAATACATTATGAACAACAGTAAAGACTAACAACTAAGACTAGCTTTTATTTGCCATTGTTTGTTGTACAAAGAATGGCGAAGTTACAGTACTTAGCACAGTGGCGTAGAAACCCCATGACCAACTAGTGGTTTGGAGGTGTAATTACAACATGAAACAATTGCCTCTTTTCCACTGCATAGTCCGGCACAGCACAGCTCACTTCGGTTCGGCTCGGTTTGCGCTTCCACTGCAGTAGTAACGCTTTAGCGTGGGCAGGATTACTCCCATGTCGTTTAGTTGCGGCGCCGCTACAGCCGTGACATCATCGTAAACGCGTCACAAACAAACACACAACGATGGAGCATATCGACGGCATGGTGTTCTTCATTCTCGGCATGTGGATGTTTTTAACAGCGAGACGAACGAATTTGTTTCAAAAGAGGCTGATGGCAGCCGAAGAAAATTTTTGGTTAATACAAAAAGGTGCGTCCGATCCTTCTCTGGCTGTTCTAAATATAGCGGTTCTGTTGTGTCTCGTGTCGCAAGTTCGGTGACGCAGTAATGACGATTTTCTCAGGCCAATCAGTGACCAGCAGAGTTTACACGTCACGTTTTGGTAACGGTTCGGCGCGCTTGGAACCTCGGCTGAGGTGGTACTAAAAAAAGGACCAGGTACCAGGTACTGTTACCAGTGGAAAACCCCCCAAAAGTGAGCTGAACTGAACCGTGTCGTGCCGTACTATGCAGTGGAAAAGCGCCAAAACACTCCAAAGCACAAGTACTGTAATGTATATAAATAAATGCTTAAAACTCAATGGGCCACTCGTTTTGATGCAGAACCAGAAAACCAGTCTTTAGTTTTTTTTAGAGTGAATATTAAAGGCTGTATTTTTACATCAGAAGCTGTGGGACACCTCATCCTTTATGAAAATAAGTAAAAGTATGTAGTAACAGTGCAAGTAGTAATAATTCGCACACATTAAAGGTAAATCTTGAAGTACACTTATAAGTAAACAAATCTTAACATTCTTAAACCATTTGTGGTCTTGGCTAACTGAAAATCTCATTTTAAAGCTATCATGATGTGCGCTTCCTTACAGGATTCCAGTATAAAAAGTCGCTAAACATTTTGGAGCAAAATCCTTATCTCACCTGACCCTCACTTGAAAATGTGACGAATTTCATATACCGCACTCTTTCATGGCACCACTCGTCCCTCCATACTATACTGTATATTTATACCCTGTCAGCCTGCTGTACTTCCTTTTAGCACTGACACATGCAGAGTGGCTCAGTTCCCATCCTGCCATCCTTCCTTTTCTCCTCCCGTTTTGTTGCCATCATTCGTCCTTGTCAGTTTGTGACTTTAGCTTCCCCACAGCATCCTGGCAAACCCTTAACACCAACTCAGCAGGATTTCTAGTGCCTCAGAATTAATCAACCAGAGAACAAGAACAGAGAGAGAGAGAGAAAGAGGAGGAGGAAGAGGGCTCTCATCATTGCAGTGCCAAAGCAAGCTACAACATAAACCGCATGATGCGGTATTAACGTTTAATACAGATGTGAATGGGGTGTTGAAAAATTTAAGGCTTGTATAGTTAACCCATATAAAATGGAGCGTGTCCTAAGCAATACATTTGATGAAATGGGTCTGGGAAACAAGATAACACAAATTTATACTAAACCTACAGTGCATGTAGTCAGTTATATAAAAAGATCAAATTCTCCTTAGTCTAATCATACGTCAGGTCACCGCAGTTTGTAATTACACAACATCAACATGCTGTGACGTTCGCTCCATAACGCACATCCTTATAAGGATTGCCATGGTTAAGAATATATGTCAAACGATTTACAGAAACGACCTTCTGTCTGCACCAGTCATAAAACCAAGAGCTCTCTGCACTGCGGATGCACACCAGATTGGATAGCGTTTAAATGACACACCAGCAAGCGTCCAGCATAGACGGATAGACGTCATTAAGAGTGCCATATTGTTCGAAAGCCTGGCAGCTCGAACACTGCGACTTTAAATCCTACACACTTGATGAGGTAAGCAATCTGCTGCTTTATGTAATGGACAATCGGCTCCTACAGAGCCCATTTAGGCTGATTCTGTACTTTCCTGCCACATTCAAACCCTTGTAAATGCTTTGCTCAGAAGCTTCATAGTGGGAGGCTACTTAGAATTAGATTAATTAAACAAAAATGTCATTTCACAGAAGCAGGGGACAAGAGCACAGAATTTCAAAAGTACAACATCAAAGAGCAATGGTAAAAAAAAAAAAAAAAACTCATTTTTTTCCTTTTGATCGCATTAGTATTTGGAATTAGCCAGTTTTTAGATACACCTGCTTAATATTCATGTTCATTTCCCATGTTATCAGGTGACCAGTAAATCAACTAACCATAACGTTAAAACCACTAAGGGGTTACAATGGCACCCGTCAAGGAGTGGGGTGTATCAAGTGACCACTCGGGTCTGGATGTCGACGTGTTGAAAGCAGGAAAAATGGGTAAGCCCAAGTTTCTGAGTGACTTTGATATGGGCCAAACTGGGATCACTAGGTAACCGTGGGCAGAACATCTCCAAAACAACAGATCTTGTAGGGTGGCCCTGGTATGAATTGGTGAATACCTTCCAAAAGTTGTCCAACCAGTGACGTGGTCATGGACACCGAAGGCTCTCTAATGAAGTGAGGAGTGAAGTCTAGCCTGTGTGGTCCATTGTTAACCTACATGGTACTTCTTAGCCCCACTGGCAAGTAAAAACTTTGATGTGTCCGGAGAGATCCAGTCCAGCTGTGTCTGTAATTAATAGCAATAAGGTTCAGCTGCCCTGTGACGCATCATGAGCAGCCAAAAAGAAAAAAAAGTGATGGATGATTCAAGTGAGGAATTCATTCAATGATTCAAAACCATTAAGGGATAGTTAATCTGAATTGGGAATTGACATCAAGACTTTGAGAAGAAAGCACTTATAATTAAAGTGCACACCTCTAAACCATAAAACTACAGGGGTGTGAAAAACTATTTGCCCCCTTCCTGATTTCTTATTCTTTTGCATGTTTGTCGCACTTAAATGTTTCTGCTCATCAAAAACCGTTAACTATTAGTCAAAGATAACATAATTGAACAGAAAATGCAATTTTTAAATGAAGGTTTACGTTATTAAGGGAGAAAAGAAACTCCAAAACTACAAGCCGGATTCCAAAAAAGTTGGGACACTAAACAAATTGTGAATAAAAACTGAATGCAATGATGTGGAGATGGCAAATGTCAATATTTTATTCAGAATAGAACATAGATGACAGATCAAAAGTTTAATCCGAGAAAATGTATCATTTTAAAGGAAAAATATGTTGATTCCAAATTTCACGCTGTCAACAAATCCCAAAAAAGTTGGGACAAGTAGCAATAAGAGGCTGGAAAAAGTGAATTTGAGCATAACGAAGAGCTGGAAGACCAATTAACAGTAATTAGGTTAATTGGCAACATGATTGGGTATAAAAAGAGCTTCTCAGAGTGGCAGTGTCTCTCAGAAGCCAAGATGGGTAGAGGATCACCAATTCCCACAATGTTGCGCAGAAAGATATTGGAGCAATATCAGAAAGGTGTTACCCAGCGAAAAATTGCAAAGACTTTGCAGTTATCATCATCAACTGTGCATAATATCATCCGAAGATTCAGAGAATCTGGAACAATCTCTGTGCGTAAGGGTCAAGGTCGTAAAACCATACTGGATGCCCGTGATCTCCGGGCCCTTAAACGACACTGCACCACAAACAGGAATGCTACTGTAAAGGAAATCACAGAATGGGCTCAGGAATACTTCCAGAAACCATCGTCAGTGAACACAATCCACCGTGCCATCCGCCGTTGCCAGCTGAAACTCTACAGTGCAAAGAAGAAGCCATTTCTAAGCAAGATCCACAAGCACAGGCGTTTTCATTGGGCCAGGGATCATTTAAAATGGAGTGTGGCAAAATGGAAGACTGTTCTGTGGTCAGACGAGTCACGATTCGAAGTTCTTGTTGGAAATGTGGGACGCCATGTCATCCGGACCAAAGAGGACAAGGACAACCCAAGTTGTTATCAACGCTCAGTTCAGAAGCCTGCATCTCTGATGGTATGGGGTTGCATGAGTGCGTGTGGCATGGGCAGCTTGCATGTCTGGAAAGGCACCATCAATGCAGAAAAATATATTCAGGTTCTAGAACAACATCTAGTCATCTCTTTCAGGGAAGACCCTGCATTTTTCAACAAGATAATGCCAGACCACATTCTGCATCAATAACATCATCATGGCTGCGTAGGAGAAGGATCCGGGTACTGAAATGGCCAGTCTGCAGTCCAGATCTTTCCCCTATAGAGAACATTTGGCGCATCATAAAGAGGAAGGTGCGACAAAGAAGGCCCAAGACAATTGAACAGTTAGAGGCCTGTATTAGACAAGAATGGGAGAGCATTCCTATTTCTAAACTTGAGAAACTGGTCTCCTCGGTCCCCAGACGTCTGTTGAGTGTTGTAAGAAGAAGGGGAGATGCCACACAGTGGTGAAAATGGCCTTGTCCCAACTTTTTTTGGGATTTGTTGACACCATGACATTTTGATTCACCATATTTTTCCCTTAAAATGATATATTTTCTCAGTTTAAACTTTTGTTCCGTGATTTATGTTCTATTCTGAATAAAATATTGACATTTGCCATCTCCACATCATTGCATTCAGTTTTTATTCACAATTTGTTTAGTGTCCCAACTTTTTTGGAATCCGGTTTGTACATGGCCCTGTGTGAAAAAGTGATTGCCCCCCTTCTTAAAAAATAACTGTGGTTTATCACACCTGAGTTCAATTTCTGTAGTCACCCCCAGGCCTGATTACTGCCACACCTGTTTCAATCAACCTGACACAGAGAAGTAGACCAAAAGCACCTCAAAAGCTAGACATCATGCCAAGATCCAAAGAAATTCAGGAACAAATGAGAACAAAAGTAATTGAGATCTATCAGTCTGGTAAAGGTTGTAAAGCCATTTCTAAAGCTTTGGGACTCCAGCGAACCACAGTGAGAGCCATTATCCACAAATGGCAAAAACATGGAACAGTGGTGAACCTTCTCAGGAGTGGCCGGCCGACCAAAATCACCCCAAGAGCGCAGAGACGACTCATCCGAGAGGCCACAAAAGACCCCAGGACAACATCTAAAGAACTGCAGGCCTCACTTGCCTCAATTAAGGTCAGTGTTCACGACTCCACCATTAAGAAAGAGACTGGGCAAAAACGGCCTGCATGGCAGATTTCCAAGGCGCAAACCACTTTTAAGCAAAAAGAACATTAAGGCTCGTCTCAATTTTGCTAAAAAACATCTCAATGATTGCCAAGACTTTTGGGAAAATACCTTGTGGACCGATGAGACAAAAGTTGAACTTTTTGGAAGGTGCGTGTCCCGTTACATCTGGCGTAAAAGTAACACAGCATTTCAGAAAAAGAACATCATACCAACAGTAAAATATGGTGGTGGTAGTGTGATGGTCTGGGATTGTTTTGCTGCTTCAGGACCTGGAAGGCTTGCTGTGATAGATGGAACCATGAATTCTACTGTCTACCAAAAAATCCTGAAGGAGAATGTCCGGCTATCTGTTCGTCAACTCAAGCTGAAGCGATCTTGGGTGCTGCAGCAGGACAATGACCCAAAACACACCAGCAAATCCACCTCTGAATGGCTGAAGAAAAACAAAATGAAGACTTTGGAGTGGCCTAGTCAAAGTCCTGACCTGAATCCTATTGAGATGTTGTGGCATGACCTTAAAAAGGCGGTTCATGCTAGAAATCCCTCAAATAAAGCTGAATTACAACAATTCTGCAAAGATGAGTGGGCCAAAATTCCTCCAGAGCGCTGTAAAAGACTCGTTGCAAGTTATCGCAAACGCTTGATTGCAGTTATTGCTGCTAAGGGTGGCCCAACCAGTTTTAGGTTCAGGGGGCAATTACTTTTTCACACAGGGCCATGTAGGTTTGGATTTTTTTTTCGCCCTAAATAATAAAAGCCCTCATTTAAAAACTGCATTTTGTGTTTACTTGTGTTATCTTTGACTAATAGTTAAATGTGTTTGATGATCAGAAACATTTTGTGTGACAAACATGCAAAAGAATAAGAAATCAGGAGGGGGGGCAAATAGTTTTTCACACCACTGTATCAGATTACTGTACTGTATGAGCAGGGATCAAACCATCTTGGATCAAGCAGAATTCGTTTGTGCAGTTTATTTCTTCTGCTTCAAATAAGAATCTTTAATCAAAAACGCCTTATAAACAATTTATGGCTCAAAAAAAAAAAAAAAATACAAGAGAAAGAAGTTTTTCCATCAATCAACTTAATAAAAAGGTTCAGGGAGAGCAGGCTGTACAAGCTGTACCGTCTTCGCCAAGTCGCCTTCCCTCCACATCACAGTTTAAGGCCAAAGGGTACATCAGCGCTACGTAAAAAAAAAAAAAGAACTTAAAACATTATTTAAGATAATTACAAAACAAAATCTAGCATATCACTATTACTGTAAGTCAGTGTTCATGACAACACATGTTGCTACAGTTTGTTTTAATTTTGTCAATAAGAAATGTACATCCTGATTTCAAAGGGCAGAAGGACAGAGTAACACAAGTGAAAGCAAGTGACTAGAAAAGCATGAGGATGCGCTCTTCATGCACAGCATCCGTGTTTAATGTTCATGTCAAGTTATGGTTTTTTCGCAGTTTCCTCCCGTGCGTGCATCAGCGGCGTTTTTCGGGTTCCGTACCAGCGTCGTCGATGAGACGCAGTAGAGCAGCGGTCTACGACGTTCCATATTCCAACGTCCACTAATCAATTTATGTTGTTCACCTTCTCATGGATATACAAAAAGTCATTAAAAAAAAACAAAAAAAGACCCATTTCAATTACTTCATCCCATTTGTAAAGTACCACGAACATACAAAGCTGCGAAATAAAATCGATTTAAAGAAACTCATCCGTTCCTGTTAAATAAACAGCGTGGCTCCACTGTAGCATCCAGTGGATTCTTCATATACAGTGACGTCATTGTTCTGGTGAGCTACGAGAGCTCGTACAGACACACACACACACACACACACACGTACACATACACACCATGTCCCTGACATCAGAAACTCTACAGGTTCCTGCCCACTAAACAGTCAGGTAGGGGGCAATAGGGGTTGCCGTGCGGTTCGGGGTAGAAGAAGAAAGAAGACAGATGGCGCTGTGCTCGTCCGTGCTGAGCTAGCGGTTGTTCTTGGTGGCCTCTTTGGCTGCCAGGATCAGCGGCGTCAGGCTCGAGAGAGGCTTGGCCAACTTCAGGAACTGATGCTGAGGAGTGAAAACCAAGACACACGTCACACATGACAGGCTTAAACATTCTCTCCAGTCACTCTCATGAGTAATCACTTACAACCCCCGTCCTCCTGTAGTGCTGCTGTTTGTGTAAGGAAAAGAAATGTCAAGACTGGACACATTTTGAATCAATACCCAAAGGCACTAAGGGGAAAAAAAAAATATATATATATATATAAAAGAAGTCTGTGCTTCATTTTAGCTTAATGACCAATTGGTGAATGAATGAAATGCATTACAGTGAAGAAGATGCATTGCTAAGTACTCGTTCCTTTATTTAAGGCTTTTCTCTGTGTGTGCAAGCCTCGAGTCATATCACTTCTGAGTTGTGTACTTTCAGTTCCTGAGTGTTCTACAGGGAACGCGTCCAGCTTGTTTCGAACAGATCGAACTATTCTAAATCAGCCCTGTGTGGGAGTGATGGGGAGGGGAAAAAAAAAAAAAAAAAAAAAAAAAGAGAGAGAGAGGGAGAAGAAATGTTCAACTGCAGCTTTGAGTGGAAGTTACAGAAGGGCTGAGTGTAGAAGTTTCTCGAACACCTTGTGCATCTCAAGCAAAAGGTTAAAAGAAAAATTGAATCATTGCGATATCCCTTGATTATGAACTTTTTACTTTTACGGTTTAAAATTCTGAAATAGTGAACTTTAGTCTGGATTTTGCAGAAGACGTTGTGTCCGTCGTCGTGACATTTCTCAGGGTATTAAATATAGACGATCATTTATTAAATATATAGTTAACTCAACTCAACTCAAATAGTTAATGTGAAACTAACATGATTAGTTTTATTTTATTAGGCATATTTTACATACATCATATGAGGGTCAGTCAAAAATGATCCGCACACTGGCTGTAGAATGTACTTGAAATCTACCCCCAATTTTCCCCCCCGATTTTCATCGTGCCCAATTCCTCCCAGGCACTAGGGGGCTCCCACATTAAGCTCTTACCGCCACTCAGTCGGGAGGGCCGCAACCGCCCACGTGGCGTTGGGGGCGGCGTAACACACTCGGAGGAACAGCGTCATCTGCTCCCTCCGCTTACGCGACCTCACAGACGCCTGATTGGCTTGTAGAGCTCAGCCAATCAGCTCTCTCTAGGCCTCCAGCTGTGAGAGGCAACAGCATCACCCGGGGTTCGAACCAGCGATCTCCGGATGATAGGGCGAGCACTTTACCACTGCGCCACTCCTTGTTTTTTAATACACTTTGTCCATCTGTCAACAAGCTATCGTATTCCCTCATTAAAAATGTTTTAGGTTGATCTTCGAGCCCCAAATGCACAGCCGTCTTCACTTCCTCATCAGAAGTGAATCTTCATCCTCGTGTAGCTGATTTCAGGGGACCAAACCGGTGAAAGTCAGATGGAGCAAGATCAGGACCATTGGGAGGATGCTTTAACAACTCAAAAGTCTTTGCAGAGTGTCATGCAAGATCGCAACATCCGTAGATATTTAGTCTTCAGCTCTTCAATAAGCGTCTCACTGTAACGAGCACTGTTAAATGTTGAACCTTTTTCCTGATAAGGTCCCAATACCGGCCCTTGAGAATCCCAGAAAATTGTAGGCACCAATTTTTCAGCTGATGGTTGACTGTTTGGACTTTGTCAGGCTCGTAGTGATGAATCCATGTCTCATCACCAGTAATGATTCTCTTTAAGAAACTTTCACCTTCCTTAGAGTATCGGTCCATATTTAGTTTGCAGATATGTAAACACTTTCTCCGTACTGAGCATAAAGGCTTTTGATAAACGACGGCACTAGGTACACCCTCAGACCACTCAAAATGAATCATTGCATGCAGCTCTTCTTTCGTGTAAATCATAAGCGGGGCATCTATTTTTGCTCGGATCGCAGTTACAAATGAACTGAAGTAACATATTCACACCTGCACAGTGTGACTGGGGAGAGAGTAGCCTTAAATTGAAAGCGCTGGTCGGACACTGCAGCCAACAGAAGTTTTAATATGACCGGGTAATTTTTCAATCACCTTTGTAGTTGATCAGACACGAAGCTTAGTCTTTTTAAACCACAGATATACTCTAACACATTAGAAACCTACATAGCGGAGTCTTGTTCTATGTCTAGTGTCATGAACCTTCTCGAATACCATAACGTTTCTCTTTTGTCACATTACTGTAATAAAAATGCAAAGGTGCAATCAGAGTGAGGCCTTCAGGAGCACACACCCTCTTGACTATTGAAATGGTCAATATAAATAATGCTTTAATGTAACAATGAAATGTATTCTCTCCTTGCATGCACACACACACACACACACACACACACTCGTACCTGTAGAAGCTCTTTGGCGGAACCTCTTTTCTCCACATCCATCTCTAAACAGCGGTTGAGGAAATCTCGGAAAACAGACGACAGCTTCTCAGGGTTCTGAAGCTCCGGAGTTCCATTAGTGGCAATGAGATACAGCGCCTACACAAAAACATCACTGTGTTCATTTGCATCAATTCCTAAAGGGGTAAATAAAAGCCACTGCATGGAAATGGGTCAGTTCAGCTGGAAATAAATCATAATCACTACACGCTGCTATGCCATGATACATCATTATTGTTCAGAGGAATAAAAATGGCGAGTAGCCTAAAGCATATATACATACAAATCAGGGCGTTTGCAATTCATTCTGAAATACGAGAGGTGTTCAAGTCGAACTAGGGCTTGTGATGAAGACTTAAGACTTCAAGCACAATATGGTAATGAGACTCTTAGCTGACGTAAAATATCTGAATGTTGCAAGACCATGTGTCAGTGACTGACGAGGTGGTTCAGAGGCCGCTGCAGCTGTTCCTGTGAACATTCTGTGCGTTTAACACCTGATCCTTGAAAATCAGCGTATAACTTGTCTCTATCTTGCGGAAGCAACGCAAGAGATGTTAATCCCACATCCCCTGCATAGTCCTGACCCCACTCCAAGCCATTTCAACAGGAGTTCCTGGGGGGCCAGAATTTCAGAAGTGAAGTAGGCAGGACGATCATGGCTCCGGCGTACTGGGAAATCTTTTTACCTTGAGGATATCCAAGCACTAGTGAATGCTGGGATAAGTGCATTAGCGTGACGGGATATAATGTATATAGAGAAATTAAGTTTGTTTTTACTCTTAGCTGTTCTGTTATTCTGCACAATCAAAAGTCCCGGTTTGACTTGAATGCCCATTAACGTCTCCTCATAGAAAACAACACTAATGAGTAAACCTATTAAAAGGAGAGTGTTAACAAGACCGTGTCGCTGCTTACCCTCAGAGGATTCTCATTGAGGTATGGTGGCTCTCCCTCGATCATCTCTATAGCCATGATGCCCAGGGACCAGATGTCGACTTTGGGACCGTAAGCCTTGCGGGTTACAACCTCTGGGGCCATCCAGTATGGGGTGCCGACCATGGTGCTGCGCTTACTCTGTTCGGGGGTGATTTGGGCGCAGAAGCCAAAATCGGCTGCGAGACAAAACACACACGAAAACATAGCAGTCAGAAACTGCCAATGATGATATAAACTATGGTTAACATACGTCAACTAGGAAATATGCTAAACTCTGCAGTGCTGTGGCTCAATACTGTTTTATTCTTGGATGTGTCAGATTTTGTAAATAAAATGAGACTACAGTGCCCTCTGCTGGTGTAAACTTGCAAACGCACACTTGGGTTGTGAGTTGTACAGTAGACCAGCAGATTGTTGAAAAACATCATTTATACTGTTGTAACCATGAAGCCTTCAAATCACATTAACTGTTGAGAGACATTTAGGGGTACTAACTGAGTTTGACGGAGCCGTCCATTCCCAGTAGAATATTGTCGCTCTTGATGTCCCTGTGGATCACCTGGTTGGAGTGTAGGAACTCCAGGGCTTGAAGACACTACACACACAATAGAAGAACAATGCCTAAATTACTTCACATTAGGCCCATTGGACTACATTAACACTACTTTACAACAGTATCTTCAAGTTGTCTGCAATATTTTACTCTAGGCCCCTTGGACTACAATACAAATACTTTACAATTGTTTTTAAAAGTTTTTACACTACTTTCCACTGTCTACGTTACTTCGACCATACTCTATTCTAACTTGGGCACAATTAAAACATTGCTGTACTATAGTGTTAAACTTGTTCTTTCAAATGATCAAACTATGAGCACTACTTTAACCCTTACTTTAAAACTCCGACAGGCATCAAACGTCTTTCTCTCACCTCTCGGCACACAGCGGCGATCTGCGCCTCGTCCATGCACGTCTCCGTCACTACATCTGTCAGAGAGCCACCGGCCAAATACTCCATCACCACCCACAACTCGTCGCCAACCAGGTAACTATGGCAACGAGACGGCACCACAGCAACACATTGCGTTACACAGAGCAGCTGCAACCACGCAGTGACAGCCTGGGGCAGTAGATTAGTGTTGAGACAGATTGGTAACCATAAAGAACAAGTCCATCCATCTACTCCCATGGGCAACATTACAGTGGAAGGAATGAGGCGGTATCTATAGAAACAGTCAAACCCCCCCAGGGATGTGCCACAGCTGGGTTGTACTGCTTATACTGTAAGCATATAATACTGTCGCCATGGGGCCTTCACCACTCCATTGGACATCAGAGTGAGTATAAAACAGAGTCTTAAACATTGTTTGGAAATAATTTGGCATTGTTAAAAAATTATTTCAGCTTATTTCCCCATTGTCCATTGAAAGTGTGGTGAGGTACGCCTTGGACAGAATTTAATATTATATATATATATACACACACACACACACACACACACCGGATTCCAAAAAAGTTGGGACACTAAACAAATTGTGAATAAAAACTGAATGCAATGATGTGGAGATGGCAAATGTCAATATTTTATTCAGAATAGAACATAAATCACGGAACAAAAGTTTAAACTGAGAAAATTTATCATTTTAAGGGAAAAATATGGTGAATCAAAATGTCATGGTGTCAACAAATCCCAAAAAAGTTGGGACAAGGCCATTTTCACCACTGTGTGGCATCTCCCCTTCTTCTTACAACACTCAACAGACGTCTGGGGACCGAGGAGACCAGTTTCTCATTCAGTTTAGAAATAGGAATGCTCTCCCATTCTTTGTCGCACCTTCCTCTTTATGATGCGCCAAATGTTCTCTATAGAGGAAAGATCTGGACTGCAGACTGGCCATTTCAGTACCCGGATCCTTCTCCTACGCAGCCATGATGTTGTGATTGATGCAGAATGTGGTCTGGCATTATCTTGTTGAAAAATGCAGGGTCTTCCTTGAAAGAGACGACGTCTGGATGGGAGCATATGTTGTTCTAGAACCTGAATATATTTTTCTGCATTGATGGTGCCTTTCCAGACATGCAAGCTGCCCATGCCACACGCACTCATGCAACCCCATACCATCAGAGATGCAGGCTTCTGAACTGAGTGTTGATAACTTGGGTTGTCCTTGTCCTCTTTGGTCCGGATGACATGGCGTCCCACATTTCCAACAAGAACTTCGAATCGTGACTCGTCTGACCACAGAACAGTCTTCCATTTTGCCACACTCCATTTTAAATGATCCCTGGCCCAATGAAAACGCCTGTGCTTGTGGATCTGTGATTTCCTTTACAGTAGCATTCCTGTTTGTGGTGCAGTGTCGTTTAAGGGCCGGAGATCACGGGCATCCAGTATGGTTTTACGCCCTCGACCCTTACGTACAGAGATTGTTCCAGATTCTCTGAATCTTCGGATGATATTATGCACAGTTGATGATGATAACTGCAAAGTCTTTGCAATTTTTCGCTGGGTAACACCTTTCTGATATTGCTCCACTATCTTTCTGTGCAACATTGTGGGAATTGGTGATCCTCTACCCATCTTGGCTTCTGAGAGACACTGCCACTCTGAGAAGCTCTTTTTATACCCAATCATGTTGCCAATTACCCTAATTACTGTTAATTGGTCTTCCAGCTCTTCGTTATGCTCAAATTTACTTTTTCCAGCCTCTTATTGCTACTTGTCCCAACTTTTTTGGGATTTGTTGACACCGTGAAATTTGGAATCAACAGATTTTTCCTTTAAAATTATACATTTTCTCAGATTAAACTTTTGATCTGTCATCTATGTTCTATTCTGAATAAAATATTGACATTTGCCATCTCCACATCATTGCATTCAGTTTTTATTCACAATTTGTTTAGTGTCCCAACTTTTTTGGAATCTGGTTTATATATATATATGAAAAGAAATGTAAAATAAAACTAAACTAATTAATTCTCGTCATCCTTCTGACTCAGGAGACATCCGTCTGCATTTCTGACGGTCATGATCTCACCTGTCCAGGTAATTAACTATGTTGGGATTCTTGTTTTCCCTCATGACCAAGATCTCATTGATGATGAGCTCCTTCTTGGGCTGCTGCTGCAAATTCATCTGCTTGATGGCCACCTAAAAGTAAGGCGAGATAAAAGAAATCCTTTAAAGAAAACCCCCAACAAACTAAGCATTCACACAGCCTATTGGTCTTCTCTCTTTCTCTCTTGCTCTTTCCCCCTTCTCCGCTCTTTCATTCTATCCTCCAGCCCCAAAAATAGTGGCCTTTGAGTAAAAATCTTTTATTTGATGTAATCCCACACATCAATCGCTACTGAAAGACACATTGTTCTGCATGTCTGAGGTTCTCCTCTTACCTCTTGTCCTGTGGCGATGTCTATTGCTGTGTAGACCGTTCCAGATGCCCTGAGATCACGAACAGGGAGAATGGTTAAGAGTTTAAACAAAAAAAAAAAGAAGAAGAAGAAAGTGTTTTTGTAAAAATCTTGCCACTGTTGATGCTACAAATGTGAAAGAAGACTCACCCTTGGCCAATCTTCTCAAAGCGTGTGTACTTCTTCTTTGGATCACCAACACTAACTATACTCCCTAAACACAGACGCAGACACAACACAGACCTTAATTAGGACATTTCGTCAAAACATTACATCTTGTGTGGGTGTTCGCAGGTTTTTCCCTCCTAATAACTAAAAACTCACAGATGCCCACCAGACTAAAGTGTACTAAAGTGTACAGATACTGTACTAAAGTATTTTCTGTATATTTACAGTATTCAGTATATGTAACACAGTTGACATTAATAATAAACCATTCATTTTAGTTTTAACAAACCATGTGTAATGTCATTGTAACAAATGTATTCATCTGTCCATTGCTTAAAGTTGATGAGCAAAAAGAAAATTGCAGCATGGTTATAAATATGAGGGGCGTTCAAGTCAAAGCAAGACTTTTGATTGTGCAGAATAACAGAACAGAGTAAAAACTTTCTTAAATTCCCCAAATAATCTCCTGCTACAGTACAGTTATATTTAGGTATTTGGCAGACACTCCTATCCAAAGCAACTTACAAAAGTGCTTTGTAGTTTCCATCATTGGATAGATCCCCTGAGAGATGGTGGGACCGGCCAAGCAGTGCTGGAGGATAATGGAGAACTATTGACTAGAGCTGAGAGGTAGGTCGGTGCTGGGACGTTTTTGGCTTTGTAGGCGAGCATCAGGTTTTAGAACTTGATGCGGGCAGCCATAGGAAGCCGGTGCAGAGAGCGGAGACGTGCGAGTGTGAAGAACAACAAGACGTGCAGCTGCGTTCTGGATCAGCTGCAGAGGCTGAATGGTGGACACAGGCAGACCAGCCAGGAGTGAGTTGCAGTAGTCCAGTCTTGAAATAAGGGATTGAATGCTCCACTACTGCTTGGATACCATCATGGTAGAAAGTTTTTCTTAGTATGCCGTAGCTATGATCCGACTGCCTGCTTCTTGTCTGAAACGCTGGCCTCCCAGGAACTCCTTTAATGGCCCAAACATGCGGAAATGGCTTGGAGCGAGGTCAGGACCAACTCAGAATGACAGTAAGTTCCTGTGATTTGCAGGTTTTGCGTACAGTTCACACAGACAGATGCGTCTCTTCTGAAAGTTGCCGACAAGTTCACTGGATTCTCATGGGAACGAGTGCAGTGGGCTCTGAGCCATCTCGGCCTGGATAATCATTCACGGACGCACGGCCTTCTTTAAAACGTTTGCACCATTCAAATGTTTTACTGCGGCTAAGAATCTCATCACGTACTGCGCTTGAAGACTTCTGTAAATGTCAGGCCGTTTTACATCTTTATTTCATTACAGTGCTTTTTTTTCTTCTTTTTTCACCCATTGGTTCAGGCTTGCCAACTAAAAGAATTATTGCCTAGTATGTTTCTAGCCTTTGCGTGTTTTCCTCTAGGGGATATAAATAAAGCTTGGCCCATCAACATGGTACATATTACAGAACATCCAATGGTACAGGTCATAAAAGATGGGAATAATAATAAAAAAAAAATATCAGGATGTGGCGCGGTGGTGTAGTGGTTAGCACTGTCGCCTTGCACCTCCAGGGTCTGGGTTCGATTCCCCGGCCAGGCTCGATTCCCGTCTCTGTGTGCATGGAGTTTGCATGTTCTCCCCGTGCTTGGTGGGTTTCCTCCGGGTTCTCCGGTTTCCTCCCACAGTCCAAAGACATGCAGGTTAGGCTAATTGGTGTTCCTAAATTGACCGCAGTGTGTGAATGAGTGGGTGAATGTGCGTATGTGTGTGTGCCCTGCGATGGATTGGCACCCTGTCCAGTGTGTACCCCGCCTTGTGCCCTAAGCCACCTGGGATAGGCTCCAGGCCTCACTTTAAAAGTCTTGGCTAAAATAAGTTTGAAAGAGGAAAAGCCACACTGGAGAAGTAACTGGTTCTGATGCAGCGTTCCTTTCTTACCAGCAGAGGGCGATCTGAGCGCCTGTGGAACATGAGCGTTTAATGGAAGACAGACTCTTACAGACTCATGGAGCGAAAACATTCAGGTTACTCATTCAGGAAGTGCTGGGCATTTTACTACCAGGTCCAAAAAAAAAAGGCAAAAGTGACTAAGAGTTTAATCAGATTAAAAATAATTTTAGCTGCATTACTTGCTGCCTCAAAACTGAGTCTGTGGAAAGGAATCTCAGGCGTCGGGAGTTAGCGAAGCCGTTTTGGTGTCTGAAGTGTGTTTGGTGCTGTAACGAAGACCTAAGGTCAACCTAGCGAAAAGAGTAATGAAAGTCTACAGCTAATGTTTAAACACTGTCTTCGATCTTTACCGCTGCTCTGATTAGCTATCCTTAAGCAAATGTCGTCCATAGTTTAAAATTCCTGGCTACGTAATGCTACTTCACAGACGACCCATTTTAACCAGATAGCTTGCTATAATTATTACACATTACATCATAATGAGAGAATGTGAATATGTGAATAAATGCGCCTGTGTTTATTCTTTTATGTGAGTGCAACCAGGAAGTGAGTGGCCGATCTTGCCACTAGAGTTAGGACGCATTTCTAGTGGCCTGAGAAGCGAAAAAAAAAAAAAAATATGGAATGGAAACCTTACTCAGTTTCTCCAGAATCTCCTCGTCGGACATCTTTTTCTTGCGGTTCTTGTCGACGGTGCGTGGCGTGGTAGAGGAGGCGGCTGGAGCGGCGCTGCCCCCCTCAGCAGGCGGAGGAGAGACTGGAGACTGGGGTGCATCTTTGGCTGGGGCGGGAGGCAGGGGCTCAATTACTGAGCGGGTATAAATCTGTGGAGAGGCAGCAAAAAGCTTCAGGGGAGGAACTGCCGAGATGCACGTTCATTTATTTATTCATCGAATTCTCAAAAAAAAATATATATATAATAATAATAAAAAGAGAGATACTGGGGGCAAGCTTTCGCTTGCAATGGTGTCGAAAAAAATCTGACAAATCAAAAGAAACGGAATGTGGTTGACTGACCCGGAAAGGGGGACGTGAGACTGCTGAAGCAGGGTGTACAGGATCTTGGACAATAACAAAGGGAGGAGACGGACTCGCTAATTTTGCATAAGGCTGCATTCAGCAGAACCTGATCATGTTGCTCAGTAGTTCTACAGTTGATCTAGTAAAACCGATTTTGTTTTGTTTTTTGTCCCAATTTAGTCTTTCTTTGAGACGCTTGAAGCCACTGACCACATCTTTAAGAAACTGCTGTGTCAAAAGTTTATACATATTTTACAGGGGCTGAATTTTACATACTGGTTCTATTAATCAGAAGGGCTTGGTAAATCGGTTTGGTGCTCAAATTATGCCTTCTATGCACACGTCTTTAATATGTAATACGTTTTATCTTATTTTTACTTTTTTTAAAGCAATACCATGTGATTTCTCTAAGAAGAAAAAAAAATACACTAAGAGGGGAGTCAGGTGCAGGCAGATTTTAATGTACTGTGGCACCATGGCGCCGAGAGAACGAGCAAGCGAGAGAGAGAGAGAGAGCGAGAGAGCGAGAGAGAGAGAGAGAGAGTTCTTATACACGTCCACTTCTGCTGGTAGCAAACAAACTAACACAAAGACTCCAAAACAGAGGAAGGATTCTCTGGTCCAAGTGTTGAGGAGCAACTCTCTTTATCCTTAATCTCAGAACAAAAGGCCTGTGTGTTGGGTCTAAATTAAATGCCGGCGTGGCTTTCCCCGTCTCTGACTCCAGCAGGAGATGAGTAGTGCATCAGCATACTCATTATTCCAACTGCTGAGAAAGCATGCAGCTTTAATCCATTTACAAGGGCGTCCTGGGCGTAGGAGCAACCCAAGCTTTACTCAGCGCTGTAAATGAGGCTAAACTAAATCAGTGCCATATAAAGCAAACAGTTAGTCGCACCACAGGTCATAAATGATGGGGAACTAGGGGGGGGAGAAAAAAGAAGATTTATTTAGAAGATGTCTCTATAGGAAATAAATAAATAAAAATCAGGAACATACTGGAATAGACGTAACAAGGTGTTGACCGGAATCTCAATGCTTTCTGTTCTACCCCATCCCAAGGGTGCGCTGTTGGGAGTCAGAACTCTATGGAGGCCATGAGACCAATTTGAGTCAACATGGCCTTAGTGGTATGGTGCACCGTCATGCAAGATGTCAGAGCCTGGTTCTGGATTAGTATTAAGAGGTTGAGTGTGGCAAGAAAACATTTCCCACACCAGACCAGACCAGACCATCACCCCCACCATCCTACACCATTGTCACAGGGCAGTTTGGGTCATTCATGAATCTCACCCAAAATTCTGACACCAGCATCTTGAGTTTGGAGCAAAAAACGTGAGATTAATTAGACCAATATGCAATATTCAACTTTGTGGTTGTTTGTTTGTTTTAACCTGTGAACAGAAGACCCCACAGTGCTCCATGCTGCCCTACTCACCTGGACAACCCTGACCCATATGCTAGAATGTTGTTTGTCTATTTTAGCTCAGCTATTCAATACGGTCAGCCCTTCCAACCAGGTTTTGAAGCTGAAACAGCTTGGCATCTCCACTCCACTCTGTAACATGACCCCTGACTTCCTTACAAACAGACCACAGTCTGTTCGACTGGACAAGCTTACCCTCAGCACTGGACCTGCTTCGGGTTGAGTATCGTCCCCTCTCCTCTACTCCCTTTTCACTCATGACTGCCTATACCTGCTTATGCCTCCAACAGCATTATCAAGTTGGCAGATGACACCATGGTGATAAGCTTTACAAGGAGGAGATGGTGTGAGGACAATAACCTGGGATTTTACTATATATATCCTATTTTGAATCCCTACTGCACCTTCTGTACACAAAACACTCACATTCCTGCACATATTACCTTCAATCTTATTTTACTGCATTTGTTATTTCATGTAAATAGGCCGTTTGTTGCGCTTCTGCTTAGATTCGTATATGTATTCTGCACAAATGTGAATCTAATCTAATCGGAACTCTCTTAGCAACAAGGCTGTTCTGCCTACACAACTGCTGCTTATTAGATGCTAAGGGAAGTCTCTAAGGAACGTCTCACACTGGTTCAATAATGCCACACGGACTTATCGACGTGCTTCAGTGTGACAGTACTCTATAAACATACTTCAGTCCAAAGCTGAACGCAGCAACCTTATGCAGATGGACACTCGATTCATTTCACAATGCATAGCTTTACAAAGTCAGAACTTATGCACATATCAGGATAACAGGTCTGATTGAGCAAAAATCTAAACATTCTAATTGTAACCTGATGGCATGCTCTACGAGTGGAACGCCAAAAAATGGAACGGAAACACCCTCAATCGCTGACCAAGAAAAAGCTCAAAAGTCAACCATCAGGTGGAAAATTTATGGCCCCCTGAAGGCCGAAGATTCACTAGTGATGAAGAAACGAAGTCAACGGGGCATTCGTGGCTCGCAGATAAGCCCAAAACATTTTTTAAACGAGGAAATATGACCGACAAAATGTATTGAAAAAAGCAAGGAGATTATTAACGAATTTGTTTTTTTAATTAAAATCTATTTTACAGCCAGAGCGCAGAGAATTTTAGGTCCTAATTAAAAAGAAAAAAAAAAAAGAAGAAAGAAAAACAGTTTAATTTGAATTGATTGTTATTAGATACGCATACACATGCAGCGCGCTGTGTCTCTTAAAGATGAAACGTGATGGAAATTTCAGCACAATATGAAGATTAATAGTGGGATCGTTATTCTGCAACTGTTCAGACAAAAGTCAGAACAGTAACACACATTAAAGTGCAAGCTAAGTAGATCAATAACAAATCCAGACACCGCCTGCCAAGACCAAATAAAAAGAAAACCCCTATTGAATAATTTGCCATTTAGGGCACGTGTGTGTGTGTGTGTGTGTGTGTGTGTGTGTGTGTGTGTGTGTGTGTGTGTGTGCACGTGCGCATGTGGGTTCAGATTTCAGCAGCTCATCCATCTTATGTGTTGTGGTTTATAGTCAGGTTTAATGAGGCTGAACTCGACTCCACGTTCACTTCAGTGCTGTCAGACACAGCAGCTCCGTTTGGCCTCTTTAGAGTGTAAACTCAAGCTTTCTGTAATTTTCCTCAGAGACATCAAGTGAACAAGCCGAGACTTCTCCATGTCTCTCACGCTCACTCGCTCCGTCTCCCTCCTTTACTCCATCCTTCTGCAAGGTGAGGAGCTTTAACGCAGGTATATGCTTATATACTGAACGGCCCAATTTCTTCATAATGAAGTTCTCTACTCAAATTAGTCACCTCTAGTGTTTACCCACCTCCTCCTGTCCATCCTTCAGTACCCGCCTTCTGTCCATCCTACACTCACCTCCTTCAGTCCAGTCCTGCCTATGCTTTATGTTTATCCTTAACTCAGCTCCTTCTGTACCCTCCTTCTATCAATCCTTTCCTCACCACCTTCTGTCCATTTTTTAAATCACCTCCCTCTGTCCATCCTTTCCTCAACCTCTTCTGTCCATCCTTTCCTCAACCTCTTCTGTCCATCCTTTCCTCAACCTCTTCTGTCCATCCTTTCCTCAACCTCTTCTGTCCATCCTTTCCTCAACCTCTTCTGTCCATCCCTTCCTCAACCTCTTCTGTCCATCCCTTCCTCAACCTCTTCTGTCCATCCCTTCCTCAACCTTTTCTGCTCATCCCTTCCTCAACCTCTTCTGCCCATCCCTTCCTCAACCTCTTCTGTCCATCCCTTCCTCAACCTCTTCTGCCCATCCCTTCCTCAACCTCTTCTGTCCATCCCTTCCTCAACCTTTTCTGCTCATCCCTTCCTCAACCTCTTCTGCCCATCCCTTCCTCAACCTCTTCTGCCCATCCCTTCCTCAACCTCTTCTGCCCATTTTGTAACACACCTCCTTCTGTCCATTTTTTAAATCACCTCCCTCTGTCCATCCTTTCCTCAACCTCTTCTGTCCATCCTTTCCTCAACCTCTTCTGTCCATCCTTTCCTCAACCTCTTCTGTCCATCCCTTCCTCAACCTCTTCTGTCCATCCCTTCCTCAACCTCTTCTGTCCATCCCTTCCTCAACCTCTTCTGTCCATCCCTTCCTCAACCTCTTCTGTCCATCCCTTCCTCAACCTCTTCTGTCCATCCCTTCCTCAACCTCTTCTGTCCATCCCTTCCTCAACCTCTTCTGTCCATCCTTTCCTCAACCTCTTCTGTCCATCCTTTCCTCAACCGCTTCTGTCCATCCTTTCCTCAACCTCTTCTGTCCATCCTTTCCTCAACCTCTTCTGTCCATCCTTTCCTCAACCTCTTCTGTCCATCCTTTCCTCAACCTCTTCTGTCCATCCTTTCCTCAACCTCTTCTGCCCATCCTTTCCTCAACCTCTTCTGTCCATCCTTTCCTCAACCTCTTCTGTCCATCCTTTCCTCAACCTCTTCTGTCCATCCTTTCTTCAACCTCTTCTGTCCATCCTTTCCTCAACCTTTTCTGTCCATCCCTTCCTCAACCTTTTCTGTCCATCCTTTGCTCACCTCCTTCTGTCCATTCTTGAATGCATTCATTCTGTCCATCATTTACACACTCCCTTCTATCCATTCTACCTCCTTCTCCCTATCCTTTACTCCTCTCCTTCTCTCGATCCTCCGCTCCCCATTTCCTCTCACCTCCTTCTGTCCTTCACACCCCACTATCTCCTCTTTACTCCACTCCTTTCTTCACTCAATGCCATCCTACACTGCCCTTCTACCCTTTAAATGCTTTAAATATCATTTTATAATTCCGTCGCTATGGAGACAAAAAAAAAAAAAAAAAAAAACATTTTCACAAAAATAAACCTGAAACTACATGAATCGGTTTCTCTATTACTCTGCCTGAAGACACAGAGCGTTCATTATAAAGCTTGCTCATCCAGTGCTGCCTGAGCCACAAGTGAGAGAGAAAAAGACGAGGAAAGGAAAGAGAATTAGAGCAGGCAGAGTGGAACAAACAGGGGGAGGGAGTAGAAAGTAAAGTAGAAAGTAAAAGAAAGGACGGAGCAAGACGAGTGATGGGAAAGCCACGAGGATTAAAGCGCAAAACAAAGCCTGAAACTCGAATCTTGCGTGCAAGCCCAACTCACGGATTTGGTGTGTTCGGGTCGAGGGGCGATCACGGGCGGCGGCGTGGCCTCGTCCTCATCATCGTCCTCGGACACGGTTGCCACGGCAGGGGTCTCGGATACAGCTTTGGAGTTCTGCGGACGCAAAATCAGGCGCAGTAAGCACACACAACCGGCTTGAATAACACATTTATTCTAGAGCTAGCCATTAGAGAATAACACTACTGTAAATAGTCAGGAATGCCCTTTTAGGAACACAGCTCAAGCCTTGAGGCAACACAAAGCTATCCCATCATGCATTTTCTCTAAAGCAGAGTCAAAAGAAAAGAAAAGAAAAAGACGCTGATTCACAGAGCGGAGTGAGAGTCTGGGTTCAACCAAAACGGTGCGACCTCAATCCAATGGAGAACATGGGGGGGGGGGGGAGCAGCTGAAAAGCCGAAATGATTGTAAACTCAAGTCACTGGTGAAATGTTTACCCGACAAGACCGGCACTGCAATTAACCCGAGCATTAAGTATAAGGAACAAAATGACTCGACGCGAGGCTCGTTATTGTTTCTTTGGGCCGCATCGATGCTTTTAAATCATTTCAATTTGGAACATTAGTATGAAAACTGCACGAGAGTCAGACACACAGATGGATGTCTTCGTGTCTTCAGTGTACGAGTGTACAGTATACGAGCAGCACACACATACGCACACACAGACTGTCGCTAAAGACTTACCGGAACATTGGAGGAGCTGTAACTGTCCAAGGTTTTATCTGCGGAGGAAGAATTAGACAAGTAAGAAACCCCGCCTTAGGACAGACTGGAATAAATCTTATAACCTTGTCTGTAAATTTGCCGTGTGAGATACGTGATGTGTGTGTTCATGATGACTGCATGAAATGAACCTCTTACCAGTGAAGCTCATGTACTTCTGGCTGTTAACCGTCTCTTTGGAGTCGTAGAACTTGAGCACGTCCAGGACAGCCTGAGGGTTCTTCTTCTGCTCCAGCTTAGTGATGTTTGACGTCTGGAGCAGTCGAGCCCACTGCTCTGGCATACCCTTAGCACACACGGGAAAAGAAATCAATCTAGCTATATCTGTAAGTGCAGGAAGAATTAGGTATACAGTTTATCTTCTTATCGTCATATACTTTGCTAGTCGAGCACTGGGGACAGGAATGTACGGTCATTTGTCACGCCAATACTGTAAATCTTACCGAAAAAGAAACTAAGAAGGTGGATCGGAAAGCTGGATAGTGTACTGACCTCTAATGACACCTTGTGACGCACAACAGGACACATAGTAAAGGCTAAAGGGAGTGTGATTAGACCTCAAACCCTATGGGGCAGCTGAAGTCAATATGCAAGGACACAGCGTGTGAGCACTTACAGTGAACTCCCCAGTGACGGCGTCGAAGCCCACGTGGATGGTGTGCTCAAAGTCTGACGGCAGAGAAATCTCTGGACGCTCCTTCTTCTTATTGGCTGAGGAGAGAAGAGGACACGCAACAGCAGGTTTTAAGGAATTTGTTCTCATTTAACGAAAAAAGACTCAGTGGCGGGGTTCGTGTAAAAATAACAAATCATCCTGTTAGTCATCACCACTCTTACATCACTACCACTTTTAAGATAGATGGTAAAAAGACGCTGTCAGAAAAGGCTATTTTTTTCTTTTACGTTAATAGATTATTTGCATTTTGATATATAGCTTTGAATCATGTGCCGTGACGTGTATGAATCCTGTTTGTATTCCTGAAAGAATTCCTCCTGAATGCATTTTTATTGTCTATAAAGCAAAAGATAACTCTCTGTACTGCGGCATTTTGTATATGTATATTTTTAAAAAATATGCAATACAGAGCCTCGGGTTGCATATCGCTATCCAATCCCATTGAGCAGGATTAATCGCATGCCCGCTCAACCACGTTGACCCAGAACTCAATTAGGATGGGAAAATGGGGTGGGGGAGCCTATCCCAGAAGACTTGAGGCACAAGGTGGGGTACACCCTGGACAGGGTACCAATCCATCACAGGGCACACACACACACTCATAAAACACTACGGGCAATTTGGGAACGCCAATTTAGTGCATGTCTGTGAACTGCGGATTGATCGAAAGTTTAACCATCCTTAAACAAAAAAAAAAACTTTGATGTTATGGATGGCGCTATATTTTTGGGCCTCGTTTCCTACTTTAAATTGTCTTTTTTCAGTTTTGGGATTTTTGCATGAATTTCTCCCTATAAGTGATGGGTGGGTATGCAATTCGCACCCATCACTAGGGGGTTCCTACTTTAAGGCTACTACTACTATAAAATGATGCCAGCCGACCACATCTTTTCGAACCGCTTGATCACGCACCGTTAGGGGCGAGAGAACACACTCAGAGCACAGCGCTATCCGCTCCTTCCGCTAGCGTGAGCTCAGAGACGCCCCTGATTGGCTGTAGAGCCGTTAATGATGAGAGCGCGCTAAGTGACTTCCATCCCACCCAGCTGAGAGAGCTCAGCCAATCAGCTTCCCCCTTATAATAGGCAGCTCAAACGTTTTCTACTAATGATGGTTTGATCCCAAAGCAGGAGAACTTCGTTCAGCCATAGTGAAGTTTGAAAGCATGGTGAAGCCCTTGTTTTGGCCACTGCCGAGAAAGTAGAGACGTAAACGGACGTATACAGTGACGTAATGACTTGACTCTCTAGCCCATGGAAAAATAAAGCCAGTTCGTAAAAGGTTCACTATTAAAGCCAGTTTGTAAAGGTGTACCTGGTTCACTCTGGTAAAAAAGGGGTATTAGTCTTCTCCCTGCTCCATCACACCTAATTCAACTAAGGAAAGGATGTTAATTACTTGATTCATTAATTCAGGTGTGCTGGGAGTTTTTTTTTGTGTAGGTAAGGTGGTCCTCCAGAACTGGAATAAAGGACCACAGTGGTTCTGACTGAATGGTTGCCAAACACATCAAAAACAAAAAAAAAACAAAGACTCACCATGCCTTATATCAGCATTAATCTTATACATTAAACATTGAATATTTTACTATTATTTTAAGATTTTAGTTACTTTGGATCTTAAATGTTCTTTTCATTTAAGACTGTGTAAAGAGAAATTAAATTTCATCACACGTCTCCCTTTTTTTTCCACGCAGATCAGATCATAAGCAGCTGCTATGTGCCGGGCAGCGTGTCGAGGTTATGTAAGGTTAAAGGTTAACCGGGAAGCTAATTAACAGAGCAGGCATACTGAAAGGTGAGATTCTCTGCTCGTGACTTTGCACTGATTATCCTACGACTCCTAGTCTGCGACAGAATAAGCCATTAGTCATAAGTTATTAATTTAATAATGTGACCGGAATCCTAAAAGACGTCTTATGTCGTCCTCTAATGCAGAGATAATTTAACTCTTCTACAAACACAGACATCTCAGTCTAGTCCTCCATCCCTAGACTCACTTTTATCTCCTCCTCCGGTCAGGATGGAGCGGATGGAGCGGTCCTTGCGCTTCTTGTCCTCCGGATTGGGCGGTAGAGGTTTGGAGGTGTGGTTCATCGTACTCGGCTCTTTGATGCCGGATCCCATCAAGGTGCTGGTGTTTCTCATGGGCGGTGCGGGCGGCTTGTCCTCCACTTCTCCGTTATCGGACATCACGCAGCGCAGGAGCAGCTAGCTCTGGGTAAAAAAAAATTAAAAAATTAAAAAAAAAAGGTTCTCATGGTTATTTAAGGGTTACAGTAAAATAAAAGTACAAAAACAAGTTGGCATGAACAAAAACGAATGAGAGACAAAGCGAAAGAGTTCAAGAAAAGAGCACAGGGTCAGCCATAATACAGCGCCCCTGGAGCAGATAGGATTAAGAGCCGTAGTTGGCAACCTGGTGGAGACCACGGAGCGACCCCTGCCCACGTGTTTGTTGGCCAGGAATTTTTTGTGTTTGTTGTGTGAACTTTATCATTAATGAAGGTGGAAAACATGTATAGGAGACTTCAAGCACAGTACGGTGATGACTGGTGGAAACTGTTTTATAGGCGGCTGCATGTCCTTAAATGACGAGGTGACTCGTAATCCACTGTAGGTCGTTCCCGTGAACATTTAACGAGCAAAAAGCCTTATCCTTGAAAATCGACGGATAACTTTTCACCAACTCACGGAAGAGACACATCTGTGTGTCGAACCATACATACAATCATTAACAAACAAAACTTGCACATTACAGGAACTCGGCTAGGAGTTATTGCCATATCCCCCCTACAGCACTAAACTCACCCCAAGCCATTTCGACATGTTTGGGCCATTAAAGGAGTTCCTGGGAGGCCAGCTCCTAGATGTGGAGCAGGCATTCCGAACATGGCTCTGGCTTAGTTGGAAATCTTTCTACCTTGATGATATACAAGCACTATTAGTGTAGCAGGGGATTATATAGAGAAATAAAGTGAATAGTGATGTTCTGTTAATCTGCACAATCAAAAGTCACGGTTTGACCTGAACACCCTTCCAAGTTTTGTAGTTTATTTACAGATCTTACAACAATGAGATGAGTATAGCTTAAAATGCTTCTTATTCCCAGCTTTCCCAGTGTGTCACTGTCAAACATTTTTATTATGTTTTTGGTTACTCAAGACATCACGCCCTAAAGCACATCTTTTACCGCATGATGAAATAAGAAAACATCTGCACATCTCACCAATCATATGGTCACAAAAAAGGGTTCGAGAAACGTCCTGTAAACATGGCCATGTTGAAGAATCCCTCTACTAGCTCTTGTTCAATACGTTCATCAAGCAAACATCATATTTAAAGTCAACTCACAATTCCATCTTTACACACCAGTGCATTAACCATCCAGGCAACACAAGCATCTATTTATAGTGTGTCGTCTGTAGCTCTAGCAGGAACAGCTTGCAATGTACCTGTGAGCTCACTGCTAGACTCCAGCTGATGTGTGCGCTCGAGTGTGTATGTTATTTATTGCAACCTCAACACAAAAAGTAAACTCTGCTTTTTTTTCTTACCTTAGTCACATTTCTCACAAGTCTGACTCAACGATAGATGCAGCCATGACTAAGAACAGGCTACTTCTGATCCATCAAAGGAAAAAATCCAAAGGGGATAAACACACTGTCCACACACACACAGCCTTCTCTCATCCAATCTTTCACACACTTACCTCCTGTGAGTTCGAACACAACATTATGTAATACACTGTCTTATTTTTGGCTCTGTGTTCCTTAGTCATGGAGCAAGGAATCTGTTACAGCAAACCAAACACACACAGAAGTGAGATATATACTGTAGAGGAGATACTTAGAGCCAATACATGAGTGTTTATATACACACACACACACACACACACACACACACACGAGTAAAGATTTTTAATAAATTTTGACTTGAAAAACAAACAAGTCTTGGTTTACGAGCACCGAGTATCATGTATCATGCATGCGCTTCTTGTTTTGATGCCGAGCGTCACGTGTTCACAACTGAGACGGTTTTGTTGGAATTGTAGGTAATCGTCTCCCCTGCTGGGTCTTATCAACACCTGTGCACGCGTGTACTGTGACCATGTGTGTGAGTGTAAAACATATTTTATTTTGTGTTTGTAAGCGCGTGTGTACAGCGTGCGTGTACTGTATTATAACACGTGTGCGCGTGTAAAGCAAAAGAAAGTCTCATTAGAGGTTAAAGATCCATTTTATTCCTCTCTGTCGTTATATGTGCGCGCACATAATTGGACACTGTGCTATTTCACACAAATTCGCCTTTACACTCCCACCCCACACCCTCTCGGCTTCAGACACACACACACACACTCTCTCTCTACTCTACACAGAAACACTGCTCTGTCGCGATTCTTTTCAAAGGTAAAGTGCAGGTTCTTTTTTTTTTTTTTTTTTACTTTACAGCATTGATTCCCTTAGTATGCGCTCACAGGAGTGTCATTAGCGATGTTCCTTGCTTTTTTCAGACAAAAGCAAGCAAAACATTTTTCAGACAAAACAGTCTTTCTGATAATGTGTGTGGGTTTGTGTGTGTGTGAAATTCAAATAAGAGGAGAAAGGTTTACGGTGCAAGATGAGATGGGGAAGGCTGATTCCTATATAGACATTATACAGTATATAAACATTATGTATATAATCAACCTTTACTTACATATTTGGCTATGCATCAATCTTTTCTGTCCATTCATTTATCTATGCATCCATCCATCTTTTGTCTCTGACCATCCATCCATCCATGTTCCTTTTCTAGCTTCTCATCCATCCATTCTGTCCATTCATTCATTACTTTATCCATTTATCTTTTTTTGGCTATTCATCCATCCATCCAGCCTCCTTCCCTGCCTATCCATGAATCTGTTCCAACCATCGATCTGGTCATCTTATTTCCCTGGCTTTCCGACTATCCTTTCTTTCCATCTATTTTTCTTCTTTCCATCCATCCATGATGCCCATTCATTCATTACTTTACCTATACATCCATCTTTCTTTGGCCATCCATCCATATACAGTATCTTTCTTCCATGCCTATCTATCCATCTATTTTGTCCATCAAGGTTCCTTCTCTGGCTTTCCATCCATTCTCCCTCTCTGGCCTTCAATCACTCTATTCTGTAAATTAATTCATCCATCCATCCATTTATTCACTCTGTACATCTTTCATTACTTTATCCATCCATACATCTTTCTTCTCCGGCAATACATCTATTTACTTCATTCATTCAATACTACTGATCTATTTGGTCTATCCATCCATCAAACTACTGTCAAAACATCCATATACAAATCGAACTATCCATCCACCCTACCTATCCACCCATCTACTGTATGTATT